>CAIGRF010293893.1:23273-44073 GCA_903798235.1 Fraxinus ornus | reverse complement strand
ACCTGAAAAATGTTGAAAGTTTGGTGTCTGTTTGATTTTGTTTTTCATGGAAGTTGTCCATTAAAATGATAATTTTTTTTTACTATTGGGTCTAAAATTTGTTCCAATTGCAAAAAAAAAAAAAAAAAGGGAAAAAGGAAAAAAACCCGTAAAGGAAGAGAAAGGGAGGAGAAAAAAAGAGAGAGAAATGAGTAATAATAAACTGGGAAATGAATTAGAGAATCTGTTTTCTGTGACTTGAGTTGTTAAATATTTTGTTTCTTATTTGTTGCTCCAGTTCCAAGCCCTTCGAGCAATGGTGCAAGCGAATCCACAAATCTTGCAGGTTTGTAGCCTTCCATTTTAGCCATCTGTTCTCTCTAAACTCATTAGTAAGGTAGGTTTGTTGCAAAGACCCATGACATTCTTGCATTCATTGACAGCCCATGCTTCAGGAGCTAGGAAAGCAGAACCCTCAGTTAGTGAGACTGATTCAAGAGCATCAGGCTGATTTCCTGCGCTTGATCAATGAGCCTGTTGAAGGCGGAGAAGGGTACACTTAAGTTTGTTCTTTTACTTAGACATTTGGTGTGTTTTGGCCCTGTGGAAAAGTTGTTATATTAATATTCTGTTTTGATCTTGATGCCGTATCAGTAACATACTGGGCCAGCTTGCTGGGGCGATGCCACAGGCATTAACAGTTACACCTGAGGAACGTGAAGCCATAGAACGGGTAAGTGCGAACATGCCTTCCATCTAATTTGATTTTTGAAGATTTTATGTGGAATTGGTGTTTAAGAGGCCAAATTGGGTATTGAGAGGCATTTGGTATGGTGAGGAGTAAGCCTCGACATTAACTATTTTTTATTAAAAAATTATAGAAAATACCACTTCGAACTTGTACTAAACCATTAACCATTTGAAAAAGATCGGTAATAAAATATACTAAGCTCATGTTTGGCCCTAATTTTTTAAAACTCATTTGTTTCCAAACTCATTTTCAATCACAATTTTTGTGCAACCCACAACTTTTTATCAACTTTTTAACCATACATTTCATCAACTTCAATCAAAATCTACTAAAAATATGATTTTTAGCCAAATCAAATAGGAGCTAAATATTACAATCTAATTTGCACCTAGAAATATAAACTGGGTTAGGGCACGCAGTGTTTGAAAAGGTTCAGTGCTGATGAAGCAAGGGCAAGCCCTTAACATAACCCAATAAAGTATTCAAGAATCAAAGAAACAAAAACGTTCAATCGTAATAAACTTTAGTGCATGGCTGGCTTCTTCACATCTTTTCTATTCTTTTAAGGAGCGCAAACCTCAAAAGCCCCCAAAGAGGGCAAGAGTAAGGAGTGCATGCCTCAACATGCAAAACCTGTAAGTCAGACATAAGCGTTGACAAAGGGGACTCATCTTGTAATACAAGTAACTTTGTTCATAAACATAGAACATAGACTTGGAAGATGAGTAGGGGTGGAGATTTTTTTTGGCATTTTCCACCTGGGAACCAAAATTGATGCCTTATCTGCTTTATTAGTCAAATATAATATATACTACAATCACATATACAAATACAATGGATTATGTTGTCAATTCTGATCGCTACTAATCGACTTTTTTTCCCTCTTTTGCCAGCTTGAAGCAATGGGGTTTGATCGAGCTCTCGTGCTGCAGGTGTTCTTCGCTTGCAACAAGAATGAGGAGCTGGCTGCAAACTATCTGTTAGATCATATGCACGAGTTTGAAGAGTGATGATAGGAATTGAGGTGGACAAATTTATTCTCTTTTAATTTCTTTTCACTTCTAACAATTACTTTTTTTTCACTCTGTTTTATTTATTTCCTACTGATGTGTGTGCATCCATTGAATTTCTATTAGCCCTCTTCATGTGGAGATTCAAATGATGGTCAACTGCTGGAGGGGAGATAAATGATCCGAGATGTAATTAGCTTGTCATGCCTCAGTTTGACTCTTCTCAGTGTAACTATATAACTTTGTCGAATTCTTGCTTGTTCAGTAGCCACATGGAGTCTGTGATTCCATGGTGGAGTAACTATTCAAGGTTTCATGGTATACCCTTATTTGATTTACCTGAGCTGTGAATTCACATAGACATTGTTAAATGATATACAGCATTTATCACCTTTATGATGTTAATATTGTTGAAGTGTGTAGCCCATTTTAACGATGGAGTATCTGGACACGAAAAATAAATTGGAAGTGTCGTTGCATTTCTTCTTCATTGGGCATTTATTGTAATGGCAAAATGAAAGAAGCCGAGTTTTGCAAAATTCCATGCCACATGAATAGCTTCAACTTGATTGCCATAGTGTTTCAATCGTTTGCAAGCGTACATTTGTGATTGCATTGATTTTGAAAGTCTATTGAATCTGCGTGCATATTCCACTGCCTTAATTTTCATTGAATTGGAGCCTTCACAAGAAAGTTCAACATTCTAACTAATTACATGTTTGGCATAGCTTAAATTTATAATTTAAGTAGGTCAAATATTGAAAACTAGACATGTAAAACAACATCAGTAAATACATTTAGGCGTGCTTTAATTCATTTCACATTTTATATTTCACCAAATGACGTGGAGCCGTGGAGGGTTTTGATGTCATTCCCGATTTGCATATTGGAATCTCGTAGACTTCAATTTTTATTATTTCTTTCAATTGATCTCAAATGTGTTAATGTGTTGCTCTTTCAACATAAACTGCTCCAAGTTCTTCCAAATAAAGTGTTGTACCATTTTTATTTTTTTTCAAATAAAACACGAGCAAGTCTTACAACTATGTCATCACGTAGTTGTTACATGAACAGGTAAAAATTTATAAGCATTTTACTAGGAATTAAACCACATGAGATGGGTTTAACAGAAGTTTCTTGTGTTTTATTTATTTTCCACGAACATTGGCTTAGTTAAGATAAATGTACATGAAGATAAGATAAAAAAATAAATAAACAAAAGAACCGAATAAAAATGCAAGATTGACGGCGTTCCGATCTTGAGAACAAATGGCGCCAAATACATGCATGCATTTTGTGCTTGTGTAGATTTGTGCACATAACAGTTTTTTGTATATCAAAATTCGTTTGCTTTAGAAGGCGTACCATAATCTCAAGAAATCATGGTGTTAAGAACCGCAGCCTTACTTAAGCCCATTGATCCTATCGCAGCAGCAGTTTGCCCAACTTCGACCGCACATTGTAAATATTAGTTCAAGTTTGAGTTATAATTTCCTTTACGTTGTAATAGTTTATTTCAATTGTAAAATAGCTAGATATTAGAAAAATTTTAGTATGATTCTACGGCGTTTAAACGTATACTCCCGTCACTTGGATTTTTTTTCTGAATGCTATTATAGGGGGTATTAGTCTTTCAAACATCTTTCAAGTTTTCTAGTATTCGCCCTCTACACTAGCCATTGTAATTTCTAGCTTTCAAGCAATCAATGATCAAGTTACTTTCAATATATTTCAATTTTACGTTGCAAGCTTTCTATAAATTGTAATCAAATTTTCTTTCGTCCCGAAATGATCGAGAGAAGGCGAAAGGTAGTCTAGTGGAGTAGACTATTGCCGCACGATGTCCCTTTCTGTGTCACGAGAAGAAAGACAACCCATGAAAGATGAAAGATGGTCCCTCGATTCCAGTCCCTCATTTCCCTAAGCGAAAGTGAAAAGTATGATTTTTTATTTTTTTTATCTACCCTTTATTCAATTCTCTCTGTCTCCCCGCCGAATTCAAATTTTCTTGGATTTTCTTCATTTTGATTTTATGGGTTTGTGTTGTTGATTTTGAAGTAGCCCAACAACAAGAATTTCAATGAACGAGGAGGATTCGTTTGAGGATGCTGGCGCCGAATTGACGCCTCTAGGCTCTATCCACGGTAGCAGATGCATTTGAGGAGCTTTCGGCACTGGTGAAATCTAAGGATTGCAATTTTGATCTTCGTTTGAAGCCATTTTGAGATGCCTGTTCTCTTGTTTCGGTTCTTTTTACTTCTTTAGGCATGGCTTTCAAATTTTCTGAATTGGAGTATGTTTCCAAGGTTAGTGGTATTTCATTAACAAATCTTCCCAATTCATCAGCTGTATATATAGATTGAATCTGGTATCTGGATACTAATTATATAGATGGAAGAACACTTTTAATTAGTGTTTTCATTGAATTTTGAGCTAATGTTTCTTTAGATAATAGCTAATATTGAGCAACATTTATGAAGACGATGAATGGAAATACATATTTATTTAATTTGTGATTTTCCATCTTGAAAAATTTAATCCAAGATACATCCAAAACAAAGCAACGAATTTTAGTCTTTTGGCAGAGTTAGGCAGGGTCTTGATCTTGTCAAAGCCTTATTCCAAAAAACTTTGTCATCACGGTATGTCTTGCTTTCTTGTAACGAGATTTTCTTGTTATAATATTTAATTGACTTGCGTTGCTGATGCATTTACATGTTCTATTTTGCTAAGCATATAATTTAGAGCATCGGTGGTAAGTTGTGAAGCAAATTCGCTCTGTCGTATCTCTATTCATCAAATGTAAATACTTTCAGCAATATTCATTTTAAAAATCTTCAAAAAAAATCTTCAAAGAAGATGGAATTCTTGAAAGGATGCTATGGTACTTCAGGATCCCCGGCATATGATAGATAAAAGACATCAAATTTTTTCTTCTTTCAGACGTACNAAAAAAAAAAAAAAATTGGGCGAGAAATAGGCCCCCTCTAGTTTTGGGCCTGAGGCGTAGGCCTCATTCGCCTCGCCACAGGACCGGGCTTGCTTACAACTATGTCATCACGTAGTTGTTACATGAACAGGTAAAAATTTATAAGCATTTTACTAGGAATTAAACCACATGAGATGGGTTTAACAGAAGTTTCTTGTGTTTTATTTATTTTCCACGAACATTGGCTTAGTTAAGATAAATGTACATGATGATAAGATAAAAAAATAAATAAATAAAAGAACCGAATAAAAATGCAAGATTGACGGCGTTCCGATCTTGAGAACAAATGGCGCCAAATGCATGCATGCATTTTGTGCTTTTGTAGATTTGTGCACATAACAGTTTTTTGTATATCAAAATTCGTTTGCTTTAGAAGGCGTACCATAATCTCAGCGAAACCAAGAAATCATAGTGTTAAGAACCGCAGCTTTACTTAAGCCCATTGATCCTATCGCAGCAGCAGTTTGTCCAACTTCGACCGCACATTATAAATATTAGTTCAAGTTTGAGTTATAATTTCCTTTACGTTGTAATAGTTTATTTCAATTGTAAAATAGCTAGATATTAGAAAAAGTTTAGTATGATTCTACGACGTTTAAACGTATACTCCCGTCACTTGGATTTTTTTTCTGAATGCTATTATAGGGGGTATTAGTCTTTCAAACATTTTTCAAGTTTTCTAGTATTCGCCCTCTGCACTAGCCATTGTAATTTCTAGTTTTCAAGCAATCAATGATCAAGTTACTTTCAATATATTTCAATTTTACGTTGCAAGCTTTCTACAAATTGTAATTAAATTTTCTTTCGTCCCGAAATGATCGAGAGAAGGCGAAAGGTAGTCTAGCGGAGTAGACTATTGCCGCAAGATGTCCCTTTCTGTGTCAAGAAGAAAGGCAACCCATGAAAGATGGTCCCTCGATTCCAGTCCCTCATTTCCCTAAGCGAAAGTGAAAAGTATGATTTTTTATTTTTTTTATCTACCCTTTATTCAATTCTCTCTGTCTCCCCGCCGAATTCAAATTTTCTTGGATTTTCTTCATTTTGATTTTATGGGTTTGTGTTGTTGATTTTGAAGTAGCCCAACAACAAGAGTTTCAATGAACGAGGAGGATTCGTTTGAGGATGCTGGCGCCGAATTGACGCCTCTAGGCTCTATCCACGGTAGCAGATGCATTTGAGGAGCTTTCGGCACTGGTGAAATCTAAGGATTGCAATTTTGATCTTCGTTTGAAGCCATTTTGAGATGCCTGTTCTCTTGTTTCGGTTCTTTTTACTTCTTTAGGCATGGCTTTCAAATTTTCTGAATTGGAGTATGTTTCCAAGGTTAGTGGTATTTCATTAACAAATCTTCCCAATTCATCAGCTGTATATATAGATTGAATCTGGTATCTGGATACTAATTATATAGATGGAAGAACACTTTTAATTAGTGTTTTCATTGAATTTTGAGCTAATGTTTCTTTAGATAATAGCTAATATTGAGCAACATTTATGAAGACGATGAATGGAAATACATATTTATTTAATTTGTGATTTTCCATCTTGAAAAATTTAATCCAAAACAAAGCAACGAATTTTAGTCTTTTGGCAGAGTTAGGCAGGGTCTTGATCTTGTCAAAGCCTTATTCCAAAAACTTTGTCATCACGGTATGTCTTGCTTTCTTGTAACGAGATTTTCTTGTTATAATATTTAATTGACTTGCGTTGCTGATGCATTTACATGTTCTATTTTGCTAAGCATATAATTTAGAGCATCGGTGGTAAGTTGTGAAGCAAATTCGCTCTGTCGTATCTCTATTCATCAAATGTAAATACTTTCAGCAATATTCATTTTAAAAATCTTCAAAAAAAAAATCTTCAAAGAAGATGGAATTCTTGAAAGGATGCTATGGTACTTCAGGATCCCCGGCATATGATAGATAAAAGACATCAAATTTTTTCTTCTTTCAGACGTACTACGTATTGTGGTTTGCTTCTTTTGTTGCTGTGTGCACCATTTTCATCTGTTCCCATTGACCCTTTAGATAATTTTTTATGTTACATTAAATATGAAAAGGGAAAGGCTATGGCCAACGGGTTTTGACGAATAAAATGGATCATGGATGTCTTGCCAACTCCAGCTATAGCTAGCAAAATAGTTGCTCACTTTTTCTTATTGAAATTTATACAATGTATTGCAAATGAAGCAGTGGCATGGTGTTATCAGTTATGCAGTTTTTGTCTGATCATGAACATAGAGGACAGGGAAAGTTTGAGTCGGAATGGCCAAGGTGTTTGATTTTTTAAATTCTCAACGTGCTTTTCTCTGTTTCTTCTCTTTGTCCATATAACTTTCTTCTGTGATTTCTTTTTGATGCTGTTTTAATCCTGTATGGATCCTAACCATCGTCTCATCGCATTTATCCTTCATTTATTGTAGCAATTGGCTACGACATTCCTGATGCAAGAAAAGTGCAACCTACAGAACAGAATGGCCATTCTAAACAAGATTGGGGAAATTGTCATAAAATAATTTGATAGAACAACTTGAAAAAATGAAGCCTGGAATCATTCTTCCATGCAAGAGCTATCCTGTTGGCTGTTGCCCTGTCTTGATCATCTTGCTTATGCACATCTATTCTTTACACTTTGAGTCTGCTCACAGAATTGTGAAATTCTTCAAGAGAGACAATTTTTCTGGACTCAAAGCTAATTTTCGATGAGTACATGATTATGCAAAAAATGAAAAACTTGAACTTACTCAAATAAAAGGCAAATTTATGAAAATCTACCAGGTTATAGGAACCATTTTGAATATACAAAATTTGGCACGAGAACCAAGAAGTATCCTGTTAGAACTTTATGATGATTGAATGTGATGGCCTGCTATGAAACGACTTGGAATATCAGCTTCAGTTGCTCATCAAACATTTGGTTTTTGTTTTTGTTTTTTTTGTTTTTAACTCATTGTTACTGATTCACTGTGCTACCTTCAGAGATTGCTGTTTAAGGGAAGCTACTTCAATAGCTTATGGTGAAACATGTGCTCCTTATCACACATGGGCAGTCAGGACTGCTGTCTCTGCCCGTATGTACGCCCCGCCGACAAGTGAACAGCTACCGTTAAGGCTAAATGAAAGCCGTGTGTTTACTCGCACGACTTCCATGTGGCCTCAATTTTATGGCCACTAATGAAGGTTTTTACCGTGATTCGAACACCATGTCAAAGGTTCAACTAGTAAAGTCAAATCGAGAGAATTAGAAATGGATGTAACTCTATGAACGATATATGTTAATATGCAAATTGCAATAGAATTTGCAGTGAGTTAGTTAAAGAAGATTCGTTTAAGAGCTCCGTCATGAACTTCCCAAGTTGGCTATGGATTCAAACTCTTATTTAGCTCTTTGTTGAAAACTATAATGATTTTCTAGACCAAGGCTATCAAAATGCATCATTTCTGCAAACACCCTTTGAATTTATTTGATTGATGGAAAACAATTGAGTTTATGATTGTTCTTTGAGCACAAATGAGCTGCTATTCTAATAAAAATATGCCTCCTCTACCCACATTTTCTTGTCCGTGCCGAAATTTCCCACTTTTGGGAGAGTAAATCTCAGAGAGAATCTAGTATTTACTTACACTAAGAATTGATTATTTTCATTATATGCTAGTATCTAACAAAAAAACAATTATCTTGTATGTGTTTGTGGTGCTTAAGATCTACTTTATAAACTTGAAACAAAACTGATGTGTTGCCACCTTTTATTACAGACGACTCTGCTAAGGAAGAAATGCAAAGATACATTGATGCCTCACTTCCGATTATACAATACATCAATAAGTTGTACACTTCAAGAAATATCAGCTTGGACTGGTGAGCTCTGCTTCATATGGAAAACTGCTGGTGCAAGTTCTGTTTGGAGGGCATTTCAGAAGCAAGAAAGAACTTCTGCCTGTTGGGATGAAGCTTTTCATATCAGTCCCAACTTGAATCGTCCCTGCCATTAACATTTTTGTAGGTCTTTACACATGTTCTTCATGTTGAGCCTTAGTAGATCTGTAAATGTTGATGGACATGGATGCTTTTGCTTGGATGTTTCCAAACCGCCATGATGCACTCATAGGAGTGGAAATATTTTCTCTAGTCAAGAAGTAGCGTCCAATAGCTAATGTTTCAGCAGATAGTATTACCATGTTTTTGTAGATGAACATAGAATTCTGCACAATGCTCTTAACGTTGCTTGTTGTGTTGTCTTCATCACTTTGTGAAAATTTGTTAGGCATGACTATGTCAGCTACTAGTGGATCTGGGGAACACTACCTGTCCAAATTGCAAATGGACAAAGTACATGTTTGGCTAAGCTTTGGAAAATATACTTAAAAGTTTACTTGTAATTAAATAAGTAAGTCTTATATTAGTCAAAGATGAAAATAAACTAGTTGGTTTGAAAGTAATACTTGCATTACTGTCATAAGACTCATAACAAGCAACTCTTTCCTAATAGGAGAAATATGTAATTTAGAGAGGGAGAGAGGCTAGAATTACAAGATAAATAACAGTGTGGCCATTCATATGATACAACTAGCACCACCTTCATTGATCATGCTCAATGTTTTGAAAATCAGAGGGAAAACAAAGAAAAGAGGACGACAATATTCAAGTGAAAGTCTTCGACTTTCCAGGTCTGGGCGAACAACATCTCAACAAGTTTGAATGCATAGTTTCAAAAATTTGTCAATTATATTATGAGTTGTCTATTCCACAAAAAGAAAAAGAATTAATGAAAACAAAACATTGCCAGAAGTTCTTCATGCTGCTTGAAACTAAGCCGAATTTTGTCTAATGGGAAACCCTGCAACACCTCTTAACAGCCTAAATCTTCATCTACATTGTCAAGCTCTCGGGGTTCTCAATGATCTTTGAGAAGGTTTGAAGAAATGCAGCCAAATCAGCACCATAAATAATTCGATGATCAGCAGTAACATTCACCTGAAATAGATTCACCAAAGAACAATTATGAGATGAATGCATTGAGAAACTTCAATTAAAAATTGAGTAACATTTCAACACTGGCGCTTCACAGATAATAATTCCAAATGTTCACTCTGCTCCTATAATTAGCATTTTGTAACTTGATCTTTAACACTAAATTGTGATGACCAATATAGTTTAATATCTCAAACTAGATAATACACGTGCTTCATTCCAGGGAATTATTTACAAACTAAGTCATGATAAGCAACATAAAGGATAGACAATAGAATAAGTACTCAAAATTTCATGTCAGATATAGAGTTGCTGTCTCAATTCATTAGCTTGCATCCAAGAATCGTATCTTGAGACAACTAAGGGCTAAACTCGAACATGCATTGTTCTTCTATAGTGTTTTTTTTTTTTTTTGATAAACGTGGATATCTGGGCCAGCTTGCGCGCACCTCGACTAATTCCACGGGCCTTGAAGTTTACGGCCGGGTACTCACCTCGGTGGTCCTGAGGGGACTCGAACTGATAACCATTGGGGAGCAAATCTAAGGCCTGACCAATTGAGCAACCCCTCAGGGTTTTCTTCTATGGTTTTATCACACGAACAATGGATACAGAGCTGGCAAAGGCATGCAAATAAATCCTATGTAGACAGCCTAACCATTATGAAAGAGAGAGAGAGAGAGAGACTATATCACAATGAGCTGTGCGCCATAGAAAATGCCATAATCTAATGCATTCCAATTCATATGAGTCGATTTAATTTGCATTTATAGTTTACAAAAAAACGAGTTCGGATTTTGGATGAAGCAGGATCCTGAAGGTTTATGATTGTTCTCCAATATTTCATTGATATGATCAAGTATAACTATTAGAAGTTCCTAAAACGCAGATAGTACGAAAAAATTATATTTCTCACAATGCAGAGTTAATGATGGAGTATTGCACAATAGCTTTACCTTAATCAGCGGGTCACGCGAATTTTCAGACTACACACACGTGCACAACAAAGGAAAAAGAAAGAAAAGATGGAGTACTGGCAATGACTTTCAGGAAGGAAAATACTCTGCCGCAGGTTCTCCTACCTTTACAGCCAACATATACATCTAGGATAATGATGATTATAGAAAGGTAATGAAATGGGGTCAGATGTGTCTAGAGGTAGGAACGAGAACAGATATGTTAGCCATGCAAGAATGCATATATCTATCTGCTACTTCCACTAATTTCGTGCTCCCTCACAAAAAGAGAAAAACAGGAACTGCATCTTTTTTTTTTTTTGAAAGAAATAAGAAATTAATGAATTGAGACCGATCAATCAATTCAAGCTTCTTTGTCATTAACCACAGAGGAAGTATGTAGATCTTCCTTGCCTCAATTCATCACCAACACTGCAACCAAGTTTCTCAGATTCTAGGGTACTCATTTCAGCCAGCTTTTGGTGGTTCATAATTGATAATATGAAATAACACGAGGAATCTGAAATTAACCAACCACACCCTTGTCAGAAGTGACGGCATTAGATGATGTATCAGAATTATTTTAACAGTGTAATGCCCATAATTTTTTTTTAAAAAAAAAAAAAATTGTTCCCTACATATAATTCCATAAATTTGATGTCTTAAAGTTTTCACTAATTATAATTTCTTCAGCTGTCAATTTTCTGATGAAATCATCATCCTTTGCACCACACTACCAATAATATTATCCTTTTCCAGATTACTCTAAGAGCACCACTCCAAAACTCCAGTTATTATACACTTCAAACTCGAAATTGTAATCCTATGGATCATCGATGGCCACTATCATTATTAGAGCATAAAGAGACCTTATGACTCGACTTACACAAATTTTATCTTAAACTAATTAGTATGCATATTTGACAATCTGCTTAGTATAGACTGACCTGAAGTCTACTACATGGGATGAATAATCCACAGACCAAAAATGATTGTTTGGCTGAACCACCGAAATTATGGACTTTTAATCCGTCTCAGCAATATATGTTTGGAAAGCCAGCTATATTGATTCAGCACTAACATTTCTTAGTTACTTACAGATCCACAAGGACCAATCACTACTAAAATTATTGAATAAAAATGTTATTTCAGAAGAAAGCAACAAGATGCACCAAAAAAGACAGTCTTGAGCAAAATTTCTACCATGTGGGAGAAATCAACCAAGGACTTTCTGTTTCACATATTTTATCCATCACAACATACTTTGATACTGGTAAAATATGTAGAGAAACTGTGCAAAATAAAAATCATATTAACTAGAACATAAACTCACCAGCATCTTATTTTTGACGCTAAAGAACCCATCTTTATCGGCTAAAACAGTAGGCTTTGATGCTCCAACAGCCATAATGGCTCCCTAAACATTCACAAAAACATATTTATAATACTGATGCCTTTTCATAAAAGATACTACATCAGTGTGAGTAAACCAAATAAGAAGTATTGTATCTCTCACCTGGCCTGGAGGGAGGATAGCATCAAATCTGTCCACTCCAAACATGCCCAAATTGGACAATGTGAAAGTTCCTACATGCAAAACGACCATAAGCTCAGCATTCGTGCCTACATGAATCTCAAATTCACGTTAGGTATCCTTAAAACAGCTATAGAACTATCACTACTTAAATACCTGAATTATACTCATTAGGTTGAAGTTGTTTGGCCCGGGCCTTCTCCACCAGTTCCTTCCATTTTTGAGACAACAGATAAAGATCCAACTATGGAAATCACAAACAAGTCAACAACATCAGAAAGAAATTCCAAAATTCTTAAAACCAAAAACTAAACAAAGGCACTGAGCCGAATGTAGTTCATACCTTATCAGCATCCTGAAGAACCGGGGTGATCAACCCTCCATTAATCGCCACAGCCACTGCAATATTTATACTGCTATTATGTGTAAAACTCTTCCCATCTTTACAGGTTGCATTCACCACTGGATGCTGAGCCAGTGCCATTGCGGCAGCTTTTGCTAACAATGCAGTCATGGTCACACCCTTCGGCTTCACCTATCACCAATGAAACAATAGCAATTTATTTCAAAATTACGTTAACATTACTGAATGTCCTTCCAAATACTAGCTGTATCAATCACACTAATCTCAAATGGCACAAACACCCTATCTTGAAGCACAGTAACATAGATTTTTGTATTTTAAAATCCCTGTTAAATGTATCTTGATATGTATTAAATAAACTAATGTCAAATATTTCTCATCAAAGACTATATTCTTCCCAACATTTTGTAAACTTGGAAAATCAATATGGTTTATAACCATATTATGATATTGAATACTAATGTCTTATATTGATTACTCTTATCATTTCAATTACTTATTTAGCTCATATAAGAGATCAAAGGTTGAGTAAATAATTTCCATCTACATGATAATCAATAAAAATGAATTCCATATACGGATGTCATATCAATTATTCAAGATAGCACATCAAGCCTTTACTCAAGAGTTAATTCTAAATTCTCAGAAAACTTGTTACGAAAACTGGATGCATCCAACATTTTAAGTCATGAATTCAAGGCACATGCCTATACCCAGCTTATTATAATGGTGAAAATGTGATCTGCAACTAGATTATAACACTTTTAAATAAATATACCTTCTCATAGAGAGCATCAAGGGCAACAGTGGCGATTGGATACCCCACCCGGAAAGTCGGAACTGACAAACTCTCCACCATATTCTTGGATACTGCAGCTTGCATAGTAGTAAATGGCACCACGGTCGACCCAGGAATCTCTGGAAAGCTCATTGGAGCTTTCGATGGAACTGAAGCTGGAGCAGAAGACGCCACTGAAGCTGCTGGGGCAGCCACATTGCTCTTGGGAGCAAGCGTAATTCCAGCTGCCTTCTCCACATCCTCAGGTGTAATTCTCCCAAACGGCCCCGTGCCCACCAATTTACCGATATCTACCTTGTGCTGCTTAGCCAATTTCTTGGCATATGGAGTCGCCACAACCTTTCCCGGTGTATAAGGAGCCGGAGCTGCAGCAACTGCCGGAGACGGAGCATCCACTTTAGGGGCAGGCGGGGATTCCTCAACCTTTGGCGCTGATGGAGCGGAGGCCGAGGAGAATTGAGATGTGGCTTTAGCCTTCGCTTCAGCTTTCAACAACGCATTCTCCAATAAAATAATATTAAACGTGAATCCAAAAACTTTTCCTTACTTTTTAACCATAAATTCTCCAAAAAATTACTATTCGAGTAATGGGCCAAACGCCGCTAAGTCAAGAGTTTCAAGGCGAGCCAAATAAAACCATAATTACCTAACTTATCATAATGGTGAAATTGTGATTTGCAACTAGATTATAACATTTCAAATAAATGTACCTTCTCATAGAGAGCATCGAGGGCATCAGTGGCGATTGGATACCCAACCCGGAAAGTTGGCACCGACAAACTCTCCAGCATATTCTTGGACACTGCAGCTTGCATTGTAGTAAATGGCACCACAGTCGACCCAGGAATCTCTGGAAAGCTCGATGGAGCTTTTGGAGGAACTGCAGCAGGAGCAGCAGACGCCGCTGGGGCAGCCACATTGCTCTTGGAAGCAGGCGTAATTCCAGCTGCCCTCTCCACATCCTCAGGTGTAATTCTCCCAAACGGCCCTGTGCCTACCAACTTACCAATATCTACCTTGTGCTGCTTAGCCAATTTATTGGCATATGGAGTCGCCACCACCTTTCCCGGTGAAGAAGGAGCCGCGGTGGGAGCCGGAGCAGCAGCAGCTGCCGGAGATGGAGCATCCACTTGAGGGGCAGGCGAGGATTCCTCAACCTTAGGTGCTGATGGAGAAGGGGCCGAGGAGGATTGAGATGTAGCTTTAGCCTTAGCTTCAGCTATTTCATCCTCCGTTTCTGCTAAAATTCCAATCGCCGCACCAACAGGAGCCGTCTCTCCGTCGTTAATAACAATGGCCGCCAATATTCCATCATAGAACGTCTCCACATCCATATCAGCTTTATCAGATTCCACAACAACGACAGATTCACCCTTTGACAATACATCACCTTCCGATTTAATCCAGCTGACGATTTTTCCCTCGGTCATTGTCGAACTCAACGCGGGCATAAAGATCTCGCGAATCTTCGCCCGTACGAATGGAACTCGTGATCCAGAACGGGGTTTCAAGAAAAATGCAGAAGGGCGTATGACAGGAGTTGAACTGAGGGATGAGGAGAAGGAGAGGGATGGCGTTCTTGATTGTAGAAGGGACGCCATTGTTGCGAGAATGGAGCAATTGCTATGCGCGATCTTGGTGTTTGTATTGAGAAGTATTATGTGGAAATGAGTGTATATTATGCTGAGGAATTGGGGGTTGGGGTGGGTGGGATGGGCGGAGAAGACGAGGGAGAGTTGGTTTGTCGTTAGCTTAGAGTAGTCCGCCTGCCAGTGTGTGTGTGTGTGTGTGTGTGAATGGACTATGGGGATGTTTGGATTTGGGCCTAACGTTGTTGTTAACAAAAAATCAAAATGATTATTATTAGTGTTGCTGGGAAGAATTAAAACTGTATTTTAGAGTCGGCTAAAATTTATAATTGGCTTTGATATTACCCTAAACCATGGCATAACACATGTCTCCCACTAATTTCATGTAGATGCTGGTCGATTTCGCCATGTGCGGGTGTCTAAATCAATTGCATCCTGCACAAAGAAGGGGTTGACAATCTCATCCTCGATCATCCTCCGGTGTAAGGAAGTTAATATGTGTTTAAGTTTGGTGCTTAACAGTTGGGCCCAATGATTCAGCCCAATTCTATTGCTATTGTTCTGCCCTATGATGAGGACTTATTGCTGAGAAGTATGGCCCATTTTTAGTGTGCAATTCGGCAGCCCAATACACTTAATCTCAATGGTTAAGATCAAAACACGTGGATGTGTTGTAATCGTTAGATGGCCTGACTGATTGTATTATTGGCTTGACTCTCTCATTCTCTCATTCATTCGAGACTCTTCTAAGGCTTTCTCATTCTTCGTCTCTCTGTGTTCTCTCTCAAAAAACTCTTGATTTTCGCCTGTAATCTTTGAGTCTAGATGTTCTTGGTGATCTCTAGTGTAGATTGAGGCTTGGGTTTGTCGTTTCTGTTCTTGTGTGAACTGTAACCTTTGGTTACTCTGTGTAATCGTATTTTAGGGTTTCTGTGAGAAATTATTTTTGGGTCTGAGCGCAAATCCTTTGTGTATCTATTGTACTGTAACTTGATCTTGATAATAATGTTGGTTTCTAGTGGATTGGAGCGATAATCACTTCGGTGTATGCTCAACGTGGTGATTAGCCAAACATTGGGTGAACATTCGGGCCTTAGGGCGAAAAATCTCTTGTATTCTTTATATTTTCTACAATATTATTGTGTTTTGTGGCCTGTAAAATACCAACAGTGGTATCAGAGCGCTTCGATCTCCGAATATTCTTCGATCTGACAATTTCTGGGTATTCTTGGTGAACTTGGCTTAGGATCTAAAGAGATCTTTACTGGAAACTGTTCGATTCTCATTCTTGGCAGAGTTGGTAAAATAGTTTTAGTTTTCACTATTTTACATTTTGAGTCAAAGGTATTGGGTAACGACTTTCTAACCCTATTTACTGTTAGTTTCTTTTGAATTGTAATTTTATCTCGATCTCTTGCTAGAACCCTCCAGGATCTTCCTTAATTTGTCTAGGGTTTCATTTGAGAACCCTAGAATCTGAGGGGACTTGGATTAACGGATCTTCAAGATTACTTGAAGTTATTACTATTCAACTGTCATTCTTATTGCTGATTGAATAAGATATTGTGTTTCTTGTTATTTGCCTATGTGACTTATTAAACTGTGCACATTTAACTGATATAATAATCCTTGCATCATCTATTTCTGTCAGTACTTGTTCATTAGTTTACTGTGCTCTGCCTGTGATTACATCTCACTTGATACTGCACCTGTTTTCACTTTGTCACATTTTTCATTGTGTGTCATTGTCATATATGGGTAGTACTAAGGTTGATGTTGAGGTTTGGAATGGGAAAGGAGATTTTACTTTATGGAACAGAAAAATGAAAGGTCTATTAATTCATTTTAAATGTGCTAAGGCTCTTGATGAATCTTAGGGGGCAGAAGTTGCAGATAATAAAAGAACGGAACAAATAGAAACTGCACGGAGCACTATCTTTCTGCATTTATCTTATAGTGTCATTAGAGAGGTAGGAGAGACTGAGAGTGCAGCTGAAATATGGGCAAAACTTGAATCCCTTTATAAAATTAAATCTCTTCCCAATAAATGTTACTTGTGGAAACAATTTTTTCAGTTCAGGTTTGATCCTAATTGTGACCTTGAAAATAATCTTGACAGATTTAATAAACTTTCACTTGATCTCACCAATAGTGGTGAGAAACTTTCTGATGATCAACAATTTGTGGCCTTATTATCTTCTTTACCTGAAAAGTATAAAGATTTGAAAAATGCTATTGAATATGGAAGAACCACTATTAGTGTTGATATTATTGTTTCATTCTTACGAAATAAGGAACTTGAATTTAAAAGTGATTTAAAAACCTCCTCTAGTGGTATTGGATATAATGTTAAAGGAAACAATTTTTCAAAGAAAAACAATAATATTTTTTTAAATAAAGGTTTTGAAAAACATAAAGATGTTTCTGGGAACTTCAACAGTGACAAATTCAAATTCAATAAGAACAACAACAAGGCAAAAGGAAAGAAATATTACTTTTGTGGAAAAATTGGACATTTTATAAAAATTGTCACAAAATAATTGATGAACTGAAAAATGCCTACAATATTGATGGTGGTGCTGCAATAGCTTATGAAGATGCTGCAGCCACCAATGGGCAGGTCTATGTGACCTGTCAGTCATCAACTAAAACAGATTGGATTCTTGATTCTGGGCGCACTTTTCACATGACACCTTATAAAGAATATTTTACTGACTTGGTTGAGGTTAGTGGAGGATAAGTGACATTGGGAAATAATTTTTCTTGCGAAATAAAAGGTATTGGTAAAACTATTTTAAAATTAGAAAATGAGAATGTGCTGATTTTGAATAAAACAAAATACATTCCTGATCTAAAGAGAAATCTTATCTCTTTAGGGACTCTTGACGATGAATGTTTTAATACTATTATAAATAAAGGTATTTTAACACTTTAAAAGGATTTTGCAAAGGTCATTCAAGTGGAAAAATCTAATGGGATTTATACTATACAAGCTTTACTTTTTCCAAATAAACATATTGCTGCTACAGTCTCTCAGTCTAACCAATCTGAACTTTAGCATAAAAGACTTGGACATATTAGTGATAAGAATTTGCACATTCTTAAGAAACAAGGTCTTTTGGGGAAGGGAAGAATAGAAAAGATGTTTTTTTTGTGAACATTGCATATTTAGGAAACAAAAGAAATTACATTTTGCTTCAGGTAGTCACAAATCTATGTCTATTCTTGATTACTTACATGCTGATTTGTGGGGACCAGCATCTGTGTGCGCATATTCTGGCTTTAAATACTTCTTGCTGATTATTGATGATTTTTCAAAGAAAAGTTGGGTTATACTTTTGAAAAATAAATCTGATATCTTTAAAAGTTTTGTAGAATGAAAAACTCTTATTGAAAATCAAGCAAATAAATGTGTTAAAGCTCTTAGAACTGATAATGACCTTGAATAGTTTTATAATTTTTGCAAAATAAATGGGATCCTTAGACACAGGATTGTGACTTATACCGCTCAACAGAATGACCTTGCTGAGAGGATGAATAAGACTTTGTTAGAAAAGGTCAGATGCATGCTCATAAGTTCAGGACTACCAAAATTATTTTAGGGGGAAACAGTTAAAACAGCCTCATATCTGATATACAAACGTCCTACTAAATCCTTAAAATTTGATACCCCTGACCATATTTGGAATGGCAACACTGTAGACTATTCAAAATTGAAAGTTTTTTGTTGTGCTGCTTATGTACATCAGAATGAGGGTAAGTTGGAGCCTAGGTCTGTAAAGGGTATTTTCTTAGGATATGGTGAAGGTGTTAAAGGTTTTAGGGTGTGGTTGAGTTCTCTAGGTGGTTACAGAGTCATCATTAGGAGAAATATTGTCTTTAATGAGTTAGATATGCCTTGTTTTAAAGGAAAATTACATGTTGCATCTGAAACTAATCAAAATAAAACTATTTTAGAAACAAAATCTTTCAGACAGAGTCACATTCTGGAAATGAGGATCAGTTCTTGGTGGAGCCTGATCAGGATCTGACTGATGAAAATGAACCCAACATTGAGGCTGAACCTGATGACTTAAACCCAAACCAACCTGCAGACCCTTTAGATGATTATAATCTTGCTAGAGATAGAGTCAGAAGAGAAGTTAGACCTCCACCTAGATATAGTGACCCTGAATTTATTACTGCCTTGAATGTTCAAAATTTTCTTGATAATGAGCCTAGTACTAATGAAGAGGCTATTGGAAGTAAGCATGCTAGTTTATGGCTTGATGCTATGAAGGATGAAATATCTTCCTTAATGAAAAATAAGACTTGGTCCTCAGTGAAAAGACCTAAAGGGGGGAAGGTTATTGACTGTAAATGGATCTTCAAGGTAAAAGAAGGAAATTCTGAAGGTGAGAATGTAAGATTTAAGGCCAGATTAGTTGCTAAAGGCTTTAACCAAAGAGAGGGAATTGACTACAATGAAACCTTTTCTCCCGTAGTCAAATACACCTCTATAAGAGTTTTACTTGATATTGTTTCTCAATTTGATTTTGAATTGGAACGGTTGGATGTAAAAACTATTTTTCTACATGAAAACCTGAATGAGAAAATTTACATGTCTCAACCAAAAGGTTTTGAACAAAAAGGTAAAGAAAACCCTGTATGTCTTCTACAAAAGTCTCTCTATGGATTGAAACAAGCCACAAGACAATTGTATATCAAGTTTGATACTTTTATAAAGGGGCTTGATTTTAATAGAAGTGAATAGGATCCATGCTTCTATTATAAGGGCAGTGGTGGCCCTGATTCTTGTTATCTTTTTCTCTATGTTGACGATATGTTACTCGCTGGGTGTGATTTAACTGATATTAACATGATAAAGCAAAAACTGAAACATGAATTTGAAATGAGAGATTTAGGAGAAGCTAAAAAGATTTTAGGAATGAAAATTAGGAAAAATAGAAGTAATCATAATTTGTTTCTCACACAGCAGTCTTATATTTCAAAAATCTTATGTAAATTTTTTATGGACAATGCAAAGGATGTCACTTTACCTTTAAGCAGTCACTTTAAATTTTCAATAGAACAATGTTCTAAAACTGAGTTAGAAAAATCTAGGATGATGAAAGTTCTTTATGCCAATGCTGTAGGGTCTGTTATGTATATTATGATTTGCATCAGACCTGATCTTGCCTTTGCTATTAGTGTCTTGAGTAGATACATGAGCAATCCATGTGAATATCATTGGGAAGCTATGAAGTGGCTGTTTAGATACCTAAAAGGAACATCAAATCTAGGTCTTAATGTTTAGTAAGAATAAAACTGGAACTAAACTTAATGGTTCTGTTGATTCTGATTTTGCTGGTAATAGTGATAATAGAAAATCTACATCTGCATATGTTTTTACTCTAAATGGTACCTGCATTAGTTGGAAATCTCAGCTACAAAGATTGTAGCTTTATCATCTACAGAGGCAGAATATATTGCTGCTACTGATGTTGTGAAGGAAGGTCTATGACTGAAAAACTTACTTAATGAAATTGGATTTTCTGAAAATTATGCTGTCATATATTCTGATAATCAGTCTTCAATACACTTAAGTAGAAATCATGTGTTTCATGATAGGACTAAACATATTGATGTTAAGTTTCATTTTATAAGAGATGTTTTAGAAAATGAAATCATGTAAATTGATAAAATTTCCACTAAGTGTAATCTTGCAGACATGGGTACCAAAATCCTTCTTTTATACAAATTTAGGGATTGTTTGAATCTCCTAAATGTTGTTACTGACTAGTTTGTTTTACAGGTACAAGAGCAAATGAAACCGAGGTAGGAGTTAACCTCCAATCTACAATGAAACACAAATTGTCAAG
>CAIGRF010293893.1:4509-15025 GCA_903798235.1 Fraxinus ornus | reverse complement strand
AAAAAAGTGACAATTTTTATAAAAAAGTGACATTGTGTCACTTTTTCAATTTACACAGTATTTTTTACTTACTAAAAATCTTTCACATGATTTTTCAAAACATCCCTAATTTTAAGGGTATTTTTGTAAGTACCCCATTTTGATAAAAGTCGGTGAAATGTGTGGTTAAAATTAATTATTGATTTTGAGTTGAGATTTTAATTGAATTTTAATCAAAACCAAACATGGACTGAGTCTTCGAGGATTATTACTAGATAGACTTCTCATGGACATCACTAAACATTATTGCAGATTTAGAAAGTTGACAAACATGGTGCTCATTTTTCATTTAAAAAAGTTAGATATACATTGCCCATCACTTCTAGTTAATAACTTGTGATGTGTGATTTGTGAAGATATATTATATTGGATAGGTGGTGAACAATTTTATCATATGATAAAATATTACGCAACACTTGGTAGGTGGAGAGCTTGATTAGATTGTATTCTTTATAAAATAGTTTGGATATGTTCATGGTATTTCCACTTTTGTTAGACCTTGTGTCTCATTTTAATTTTTTTTTTTTTTTTTGGTGACCCCTTTCTCCTTTGAAAAGCCAATAGATCCCATTTATCTCAAAGAAATTTGGGATCTATGTCGCTGGACTCGTTTAATTTCAAGAGCTATCACTATATATTTTAAATAGTATATATAGAAGGTAATTTCGAATAAAATTGGGCAAAATTGAAATAAGACGTTGCTAGCATGTATGTTCTTCCTACTAGTCATGACTTGGCCTAACTTTTGGCGTTGATGCATTGTCGCGGCACTAAATTTTCCAAGTTAACAAACAGCAAAAACTTATGATAATACCAAAAATTGCACATGTTGATTTTTTCTACCAAAAATCGTACATGTTGATTTTTTAGCTTGAGGATGGAGAACAAGTACGAACAGAATCTTTCGGTACCTGAAACAAAAGCGTCGATGTGTTTTCTCGTCGTCTCTCTGATGCTTACGTCAGAGAGAGAATTTATTTATGAGGATATACACAAAATTATGTAAAAACGTAACTGAATAATGAATAGAGGTTTTGAATTTATAGAGGTAGGTAGCGCATTTCTGGTAGGGCTTGGTTGCTAAATATCCTGATTCTTAAAAGTCCCACTTGAGATGAGTGTTGAATTGCAATTGTAAGTCTGGTCATGGGTTGACTATGATATTTACCGATATAAACTCCTTCTAGACATAGGAGTCATGAGTTGAGGCATTTGGATAGATTTAGAATCCTTGAAAGGTAGGATCAGTCCATGTTTAGACAGGAATGAGTTTGGCAAAGGAAAACGCCTGACAACATAACGTTCTTTGATCAAAGTATCTCGAGGACTAACCCCGAACGGCCACCACAGGGTACTGTAGGACATGCAATGGAACCTCAAGGACTACTTGAGGCTCGAGGATAAGTGGTCTAATTTGGTGGATATTGATCCTCGGGACTCCAGAGACCGGGCTAAACGATTATGACCATATCAACTTATGATTTAGTTAACAAATTAAGTCAGTTGAAAAAGTACGTTCTATGTTATTAGTAAAGGTGTACTCGAAGTAACAATCAACATCCTTACTTAGGGGCCATTCTTATTAGTCAAGTGCTATTGCGCCCTTACTATTAAACTAAAGTGCCAACACATCAGCCCTTATAGGTGTCACGAACATTGAAAAATCAATTTAATATATATACATAGCCTCAAAGTAGATGCTTGATCATGCAATAAGACATTAACAAATATCCTTTCCACAATAAGCACTCAAATTATTGTATGTAAAGCATATTAGTAGGAGACAAACAGGGATTTGGAATCCGAAGTATGTTTCCTATACACAAAGCACCCGCAACAAAAATTAATATTTAAAATTGATTGGATTTGGAGTACGTGTCACCAGTCAAAACCCCAAAGCAATTTATAAGAATAAAAGCAAGATCCATGACAAGAATAGGGTAGTTAACAAAAGCAATCAACAATAATACTCTTAATACCCCTTCGAGGTGGTCGAGTTGGTGGAACAGGTAAACGTGGAGATCGAAGGTCACGAGTTTGAATTATCTGCCAACACTTTCTCGATCGGGCCCGTCGCTCCGAGTTTGCCTAGTGCGGTTTATCGCTCATGTGTGGTTTGCGGGCTACTACACATGAAGCGATATTTACTCAATGCGCACTCACAGGTAGCGGTTGCGGATTCCTACGTCAACAAAAATAATAATACTCTTAACCATTGTCGAAATAAAACTCTCTTGAAATTCATCGTCAAGAGCTCATTGATAGACAAAGTCTTGATTAAAATATATAGATTTTGTTTTTTGTCTTTGCATTTTGTGATGGCTTGACATTTAGAGTAATTTAAAAGGGAGTGTCTAGTGAGTTTTACCTTGCCTGATCTATAACAGTACACGTGGTGAGCCATTGCTTGATGATATTACTTACTATTCGTTACCTTATTGTTATTTAAATTAAAAATAGTAGGTTCTTTCATAACTAAATTTTAATATATTAGATGTTGTCTTCAAAGAAACAAGCAGCGGAAATTTACAAAAACTACATGAATTTTCAACATGTCATTTTTTGGGGTCAACAGTAGGTTCTTTCATAACTAAATTTTAATATATTAGATGTTGTCTTCAAAGAAACAAGCAGCCGAAATTTACGAAAACTACATGAATTTTCAACATGTATATCCAAGAAACAAGTTTACATTTTTTTTAAAACTATATTACTTTTCTTCTTATTCTTGAACCTTTGATTCTTAACCATTGGATCATTCCTCAATTTTGTGAAATAATATGCAAGAAAACCGAGTCCACGTGACAAATTTTTGATTGGATGGTCCATCCGTTACGAACAACTCATCCAATTGCCCATTGGCTAATACTTACCTAATGCCACTAGGGTCACAACTCACTAAACGTTACACATTTTCTATTTCAATTTGTTTCGCTTTAAATAAGATTAAGAGGGCGTTTGATAGAGATTAAAATCGGATTAAAATTAAAAAATTAGTCGTTATTGTTGACTTTTATTAGACGAGTGAAACCCAATAATGGCTATATTTTCAATTTTAATTGAAACCGAACATGCCCATATTTCCACACAATTAGCGTTTCAATGCAGATCAAAATAAAAAACTTGTAAACAACTAGTTTGGACTTTTGAGCAAAGTAGTTAGAGTTGAACGTACATTACACGTTATTTTGAAATAATTTATAAGTGTTGTAAAAGTAATATTTGATACCAATTTTGTAAAAGTAATATTTGATACCAATTTGTTGGGATAATTTGATGAGTCTGAAATGAATAAAGAAAATAAAATTTAGGATAGAAATTTAATAGAAAAAAATTGTAATCTCGAAACTCAATTTTTATAATTCAAATTTTTTGTGATGATGGAATACTACAAATGAGCAACTTTTTCATACTACATTTGATACATAAGAATTAACTGTTAATACATGAATTTAAACATCCATTAAAATCTATAGATACATGAATATAAATAAATTCATCTATAATAACTCTAGATTTATGTATATTAAGATTCGTCAAGTCAAGATTTATTAAGCCTAGATTAATGTGGATGTTAATTAATTGAAAATTAATAACACGAAATTCATACTTGACAAGAATTTTGTAGTATTTTTATTACCTATTGAAAAATGAAAAGTAAGGTATTGTCGAAATAATTAAATTGTAGTATGGTTGAAATCGTCCAAAAAATTATTCTCACTTAATGTGATATTTAGATTATAAATGTACTAGAAACAAAATAATTGTGGTTAAGTATTAAATTAATACATTTTAACGTACCAGATGTGCAAATTAATTTAACACTTTTGGCATCTTTTTTTTATCACTCGACACGCAGCAAATTCTAAATGGGACCACTTCTATTAAATTAAATTATAAAAAAAGCAGCATCCGCTCGCTCATTGGTCCGCGCCTGTGAATCAAGACTTTAGTGAAATATATCTAATTATAGGGACGGGGACCATTACGTAATTAATCTACTCAAACAGGGAAACACAGAGGGGGAAAAAAAACAGACAAACGTGACGATATCTGATTCGTCTGTTTTTTTTTTAAAAAAAACTTCCATCTCCCAATGAATTGCTGCCAAGTGTATTTGCTTACAAATTTCTGTTTGTCTAGCATGCGTGTGCATGAACACAGATTAAAAAAAAAAAAAAAGGAAGTTTAAAAGCCACATGAGCTCCTTACCCCCAAACAGATAACGACCCCATGCCATTGCGCTCCACTATACCACATGTGTACACTGTGCATGCACCTGATCCGACCCTACTCGATATTGACCTCGATTCGACCAAATTCGACCCTAACATCAGTATTTTTATTTGCAACCCATAAACTAGAATTAGAATTAAATCAAACATGATTCAGGTCGATTCAATCACCATAAAAACTAAATACGTATATCGGGTGAATCAATTTAGGTATTTCAATACTCAGATTTACCTATTCTACTTCGAATATTTTATAAATGGAATCATTTGGGGTCACATAATTATTGAGTCCAAACACCAACCAAAATCGTTGATTCGGTTCAAGAAATGGTTGTGAGACGTGTAGAGTGCGATTAGAAATTATTATGTACAAAAACAATATGATATAGGTATCTAGTACTTGGGTCTTGCAAACTTGTATTTGTTAAGACAAAATCATTGGTTTAAGTTGAATAAATTTTAAAGCTAATTTTTTTAAATTAAAATGACAAATTCGATTATAGAGTTGGATACCCACAGTTTCGATTCAAGAATCAAGAATTGATCGGTCCTTGTCAATTTTCGATTCTCAGGGTGTGTTTGAGCACAATATTTTGAAAGAATGTATTATAGAATAGTAGATTGATAGAGAATGTGTGGTTGAAAAAAAAAAAAAATATTGATGTGATAGAAAATATTATTTTATTGAAAAATATGTGGTTAAAAATGAGTAGAAGAATGAAAATGAAAATTTTAATATGTACTTATAGAATAGTAGATTGATAGAGAATGTGTGGTTGAAAAAAGAAGGAAATGTTATTGATGTGATGAAAAATATTATTTTATTGAAAAATGTGTGATTGAAAATGAGTAGAAGAATGATAATGAAAATTTTAATATGGTTCAATTTCAATTCCTAAATAATTTTTTTTGAAACCCGAATTGAAACCTTTGATTCGAAATGTTCGACTTTCAATTAAAATGCACATTCCTAATAAATACTCAATTCGCTTCAATTTGGTTCAATTATTTTCAACAGATTCAAGTTCAACCCATCCCTCTTACCCCCACCCTCTCGCTCCACCTTATATTATGGCGCCCTTTCACTGTCAGAACTGAATGTGAATTTTTTATTTTTTTGGCACACCACTATCTTCACCTTCGCTGTCCCTTTCTCTCTCCTGTTCATCTGAATCTCTTTTTTAGAGAGAGAGAAGGACGTGAGAAGAAACTGCAAACTCACGGAATGGAAAGTAATAACAATATTGTTGCGCTGTTTGTTATGAAAACATACCAAATGGTGAACGATTCCACAACGAATGAGATAATTACATGGGGAAAGGCTAATAATAGTTTTCTTATTGTGGAGCCTTTGAGTTTTTCGAAGAGGATTTTGCCAGCTTTTTTCAAGCACAACAATTTCTCAAGCTTTGTTCGTCAGCTCAATACTTACGTGAGTATTTGTAAACCTGCAATTTAGTATAATTTATGTGATTTTATTGTAATTTTTCGTTGGTTATTTGATTATTTATCAGAATAGTTTTTTGGGAATCTGACTGTAATTCTATTTATACGTAATCACAATTTGATTTGGACCCTAGAAAATTTTGAATCAAACCAGCTGTGTATGTAGCGAGAATCATGGATAGAGGCAAAGTGTTTTTTTCCCTTTCTTTTTTATCTTGTACATGGAAGATGAACAGTTATTGGAATTTTTTTAGATTGGCCTGCTTGGTGTTATTAATTCATATTCTTAGAATAACAATTACATATATACAAAGAAACTGCATCTAACATCACGTTGAAAGCAGAAATGTGATATCAAGCAAAACTCATCAATTGAGAGTTTCAAATTTGTTAGGTATGAATTTAAAAGATTACGCTTCCTTGCATGCATATGTGTATTCAAGAAACTATGTCTAACAACATATCGAAAGCAAAAGCCTATATAGCGCAAAATTGATTCGATCGGAGTTTCAAGTTCGTCAGCATAATCTTATTATTTGGAGAGAGTGTGTGTTGTCGATTGCCTCCTTCCTTGAATTTGCGTTTATAATTTGATTCTTTAACCTTTGATTTTTGGTGACACGAAGAGGCAGAGATTAGTTGAGGCCATGAGGTCCTATATAGTTTTTTCTTGTTCTTTGTTTTCTCTCGTTTTTCCTTTTGGTTTATTGGATAGGGAAAAGGGTAAACGCAAAGACTTCTTTATATTCCTCGTCCAGGAAAGTAAGCTTCGAATTTTGATCCCCGCCAGGTGAAAAATAACTTGGATTCACAAAAATTGCAGCTGCAACATTAATTGGCTATCGAAAGACCATTTGGCTCAGTTTATTCACTGAATCTTGAGGGCTCTAAGAAAGATTTCCATTTATTATTCATGGTAAAAATGTTGATGCGGAGTTGATAAATTACCTAAATGATGGAGCATGTTGTAGTCCAATGTAGAACCTTGAAATCCTACGTTGCTCTGGCCTTTGTGTGTGTGAATCATTGTGATATGATATAATTGAGCTCTGCCGATACATTTTTTGATCCACGTTGTTAGGAGTTTAGTGAATAAATGTTGTTTAAGTTCTATCTTTTTTTTGAATGGAAAGTTTTATTTACAAATCTACTCTTTTTAAATTGGTTGTTTAGAGCAGGATAATTTTATTCAAGTCAAGCTTGAATTTTGCAAGATCAATCATGTCTTTGCTCATCTTTGTCAACATAAGTTGGAATTTACCATTCAAAATTCTAGTAATATTTGTCAGCTTCAATAGCAGTCTCTGTTTCTCTTTTTGTTTGGTACAACAAAGAATTGATATAACCATTTTGATCATCAATTCCGTCAGGGTTTTAAAAAGGTTGATCCTGATAGGTGGGAATTTGCAAATGAATGGTTTTTACGAGGTCAAACTCACTTGTTAAAGAACATAGTGAGGAGAAAGCATAGTAGTAAAACCTTTGGTTCCTATCAAAAACATGAACACGATGAAGATGAGGAGCTATTGATGGAGATTTCAAAGTTGAAACATGAACAGAAGAGTTTGGAACAAGAGCTCGAGTGCATGAACAAAAGGCTGGAAGCAACGGAGAGGAGACCCCAACAAATGATGACTTTCTTATACAAACTCGTTGAAGATCCAGACATCTTAACTCGCGTGATGCTCGAAAAAGAGAAAACAAAAAGGTTGACTTTAGGTAACAGCGAGAAGAAGAGAAGGTTCGTGAAATCTTCGGCATCTTCAAATTCTTCGACTGGAATGGCCATGTCAAGTTCATCAATCAAGAGTGAAGACGATCAAGAAGTTGCTTTCCTCAGGGAAATGTCCCCAATTTCTTCACGGGACGAGAATTTGGAAGTCCATACATTTTATCAATCTTCGCCACCAATAGAGGCTGCTTACCCAGAGTGGTTGAACCAAGGACAAGGCATAGATATGCCTATGATTGAGCAAGACCCTTACAACTGTGCCACCATTTCTGGTTCTTCACTCTGTTCCTCCAGCACAGGTGGTTGTTTTGTAGTTGCGCCGCCACCAATAAATAGCATAGCCTGGTATAATAATGCTGGTGGTATGAATTCAGTTTATTACGAAGAACTTATGGATGGGGGAGAATTATAGTCCACCGCAGTATCCATTCTCATTGTTAGGTGGTGGATTTTAGTCCGCATAATTTATTGGGTATTTAGCCTTCATAGAAATTCCAGTGTTTTTTTTTTTTAATGGGGAAAAAAGGTTTATTGACTATTAATGTTGTGTATGCTATGAGGTTTAGGATTAACAAAAACAATAATGTTAGATGTACATTTTGGCTTATCACATGGTTCGCATCCTCCCTATGTGGTACAATTTGGACAAGGACGTGAAAAATTGTTGGTGAAATCAAGCCCCCTTTTGGTCCTCATTATTTGGTATTATAATTTTTGAAATAGTGATTTTTTTTTTTTTATATTGGAGAGTGAGGGGTTAAAAGAAAAAGAAAAAATTTCGATTCACATGAAATATTATTTTATTGAAAAATGTGTGATCGAAAAAAATAGAGAAAAATATATTATAATTTTAGCTCATGTTTGTACACATTAAAATTTTCATTCTGCTTCTTTTACTCATTTTTAACCACATATTCTTTAATAAAATAATATTTTTCATCATATTAATAATTTTTTCTTCTTTTTCAATCACATATTTTCTATCAATCTACTATTTCAAAATAAATTCTTTCAAAAAATAATGTGAGTGAATATGGAAAGATAATCCTGTTTGCAAATAATGTGAAAGAGAGTGGGGGCCTTGTCGCCAAAAGCACATCGTTTCTTTTGCTTTTATGGGACCCATCACTCGCTGGAGGAGACCAGATAACGGTTTCTGACACAAACACGTGTCTGAAGCAATAATGTTGATCTCTAGGTGGACCAAATTACACTAATCCACTACAACATAATTCGAATATTAGGAAATTGTGACATAGTCCCCAACCTATATACCTATTGATGTAGTTTCATTGTCATCCCTATTCTAACCTTTTTGCCAACATGGTCCTTATCATATAAGTTTAAGTGCACAGTTACTCCTCTACATCCGACCCTCTTTATTTTGAGGTTTAGAAAGTTAATTTTTATGAGAAAGACAATTTATTCTTAATTTACATTAACATAAAAGAATAATTTACAATTTTATAGGACTTCCTTGAAATTTATGACAATCACATTGATGTGGAAAAATATCGATAACCCCGAGCTCGAGCTACTTGTCCCGAACTCAACCTACCCCAATTATGCTAGTTCCAAGGTCAGGTTCTATATCTTGGTAGGGATACTTGTTGTGGTCGGGCTACATGAGCTGTTGTGCGGTCTCCTTCACCTTATCTCGTACCTTCTAAAAACACTATCCTATTTTGATTATGACTTTCACCCTTATCTAGGGCTGTCCGTGGGTCGGATCTGTTCATTTCTGCTTGGTTCCAAGATTTTTGGGTATTTAATAAATGGACTCGTTGGGTCCAAATATAATTATGGAACCGTTCGGGTTCGATTCCGTAACATAATTAAATTTTTTAACATTTACAGCAACACTACATAAATATAACTAATGACATTTCATTCGTAACTTTTACAAATTAGTGTAATTCAAAAATATATAAATAACTAGCTGNATTAATATTAAAATATCGTGATCCAAATCAAGAATTCATTTACTTAATAAAATATTTTTAAGTATTTGTAATACTTACCAATTATTTGATTTAATCATCAACTGCTTGACTTGCCATGGTAAAAAACTCTACAAGCAAAATTGAAAAAGCACAATTAAAAAACGTAAATAAACTAAAAAAATATTCAACTAATAAGATTTAATAAAAAAAAATATAATATATATCTATTATATGTCTCAATGCCCTCATAGAACTATGTTTCTTCAATGCAAATTCCATCTTAGGAAACTTTCAAGAGTCTAGAATCTTCCCTTATTTGTTAATTTATTTAAAAAAATTAAAATAATTTAATTTATTCAATAAAAAAATATAAAAAATTATTTAGTTTCGGTTCTTGGTATAGACCCGAGACCCGACTCAAACCCATCGGTTCTCGATTCTGGTACCCGTTTGGGTATTTAACTTATAAAGAACCGTTTGGTTCGGTCCGATTCGATTCGGGACTTTGGATACCCCTACCCTTATCCATACTACTTACCTACCACAATTTGGTTTAAACTAAAAACAATCACCTTTTATGATGAGGATAAGGATTACAGGTGTTTGGATCCTTTCAGAACTCTATCACCATTCACCAACATCTATAAACACATAACCAAAGCTCACTATTCAGGTACGCTTTTTTACATAATTTCCTGCATACGGCTTTAACGTAAATTATCTCTCTGACTTAAGCATCGGATGAATGACGAGGAGACACATCGACGCCTTTGTTTCAAGTACTTAAGATCTGTTCGCGCGTGATTCAAACATCCAGTTTGAGATCAAGCAGATGCAGGTTTTTGATAGCATCACACAAAAATATCAATTTTTTAAAATTAATATAAACCTCCATGAAGTTTATTTTTATAACAGCTTTCCCCACGATGAGCAAAAATAAATATATTTTTTCTATTTTACCCTGTTAAAACTAATTTGAAATTGTAATTTCATTATATTTAAACTGTAGATGTTTTCTTTTTTATTATTTTGTAAACTATACCTTTTTCATAATTTTGATTTAGATGATGTCATTTTACTTAAAATATATCATTATATATATATATATAAATAAAAATAAA
>CAIGRF010293756.1:0-10861 GCA_903798235.1 Fraxinus ornus | reverse complement strand
ATTTAAATCATTCTTTTAGTACTCGTGTGCTTGCGCCCCTTGGAGGCATTTTGTCTATTTTCCAATTGTAAATCTTCACCAGTAAATACACCCCTTTTTGGGACTTTGTCTCAAGAGGTTTGTTCCTTATACAATCGTCTGATCATTTCTTTAATTGTTGGCGAACTAAAAAATCGCGAAACAACTATGATGAAAAATATGTGGTTAAAAAGAAAGAAAAAATTATTGATATGATGAAAAATATTTTTTATTGAAAAATGTGTGGTTGAAAATGAGTTTTGAAAGAATATGTGTCAAACAGGGAGCTAGACTTCTAAATGGAGAATGAAAGCTGGGAATTAGACTTTGAATTGAAAAATAAAGCACGCAGCATATGGAAATAAAAGGAAGCAGATGAGCAGAATACAGGGGGATGGATAGCGGCCAAAGAAAAACAATTCCAACTTTTTGTGCAGTAATCAATCGATAATTGTTCAAGAATTTTTGGAATTAATCACATGCTGTCGTCAATTTATCGGGGAATTTACATTACGCAAGGACTATGATGAAGAACAATTGTTGGGATTCGTGTGGCGAAGATCAATAATAGCTCGAAGGATTTTTATCTTGTTTGTTGAAATTAAACATGATGAAGTGGTTTAAGTTTTATACATTATATTTTCACATTATGAGTGCTAAATATTTCTATGTTGATGTAGCTTATAATTTTTAATATTTATTTAATTCCAAGATTTCATATCACTTTAATACATTTTAATTATTTATTGTGTGTTTAATGCTTCAATTGCCCGCGTGACAATTAATTGAATAAAGGATAGTATGGAAATCGAGAAATAATGTATGATTCTAACTCGTGCAATAATTAACTATGTATTATAAGAAATCGAGAGATAATTATAGGTTATGCAATTTACATAGAATTTATGTAGGTTAATGCATTCTTATGCGTACGAATGTACATAGTGATATAGTAAGTTTGGACATATGAATAAGACTAGTATTGCTCGAGAGAGTTCACAAGTTACATGAGATTAATTCGATTGTTGACAAGTATGAGAAGGGGCTAAATGAATTAGAATTAGATAAATGTTAAACAACCTAAGTGAAATCGAATATCCTAACTACCTAAAATCATAATTTTGTCCATCGTGTTAATTTGATTTCCTTATTTAATTTATTAAAACTTTAGTTACAAAATATAACTTGATTTCATAATTAGTTACCATTTTAATTTAAACTGAAGCTAAGTTAGTTAAAAATTGATAGTCGATGTGAGAACAATACTTTGACACTTTATTACTTATCACGATCCGTACACTTGCGAAATCACACGAACGAGTTTTTTAGCGTCATCGTCGAAGACTATTTTATTTGCTTTGGTTTTTCTTAATTAATTCTAACTTTGATTTACAATTTCTTTCTTATTTTTTCTTTCTCAGATTTCCTTGTATGCGAAGTTCGAGAGTCAGTGATCTCATACCCTTTAATCCATAATTCGAATGCACTTCAAACAGAGACTTCAAAAACAGTAAGAGAACCTTATGTCAGAACAGAACGTAGCATTACAACGAGCATAGGTTGAACAAGCAGCAGAAATTGATGAAGATGATTTACCACTCAGGTAATTCATCACACCACATGTTACACCAAATCGATCTAGTATTGTTTATCCTGCATTTGGACAACTGAACTTTCAATTAAGGACGTACATCATTCTACTATTAGAATGGATTATCTTTTGTTGGGAAGTCTCATGAAAATCCACAAAATCATATCTCACACTTCTTGGACATCTATCAAAACTACAATTTTCATGGAGTATCCGATGAAACAATCAAATTGAGACTTTTTTTACATACACTTCGTGTAAGTAAGAGATTGGTTGAATTCCCTACACGCATGAAGCATTAGGACTTGGAACGATCTCGTATACAAGTTTGTCACAAAATACTTTCTAACGTCGAAGGTAACTAAAATAAGACACAAGATCTCCAAATTTCAACCGGATGATTTAAAGATTTTTCATGAAGTATGGGAAATGTTTAAGGACCTGATCAAGAAGTGTCCTAACCGTGGTATTAAGAAAAACTTGTGAGTTTAGTACTTCTACACCGGATTGAACCCAACATGTCGTATATTAGTGGACGCAGCTTGAAATGGATTTATCACTTTGAAGTCATCTAATGAAGTTTAGGAGTTAAATGAGACAATGGAAACCAACAACACCCTATGGCCTTCCGAAAGAGCTATATACAAAAATTATTTGTGGTATATGTGGGGAAGCTCATAATAGTGGAGTGCCAAATTGCTTCACAAGAGATACAAAAAGTTAACTATGCACAAAAATTATCAACGTCAGCATCACAATGCATTCTATAATACATATAATCCAGGTGGCGTAATCATCCTAACTTCATTTGGAGCAATAACCAGAATAATTATCAGCAACCTCCTCTCTAGGTTCCAACAAGAGAAGAGATTCTCTGAAAGATATCTTGGATAAATTTATACAGAAAAATGACCATTACATGATAAAGACTGAAACAACTTTACAAAGTCATTTGGAAACCATTAAATGGTTGAAAACTCAAATAGGTCAATTAGCCAATGTTATCCCTAAAAGATCACAAGAAGCCTTACCTAACAACATATAAACTAATCCGAATGAGCAAGTACTACCTATCAGAGAGGTTGAAGATGAGCAAATAGACACCGCTCAATCAAAGACAATTACAAAACTAAGAGAATATATACCTCTCATCCCCGTTCCCCAAAGAAAAGAAAGTTTCTTGAAAGACATGATATTAAAGAAAATGAATTTTAAACTATGGTGCTGAAAGAGGAAAGCAGTGCAAGGTTGTAGAATAAAATGCCTCATAAACTCAAGGATTCAAGGAGTTTTACTTTATCTATTTCATTTGGAGAAGCTTGTTATTTTAGTACTTTATGTCATATAGGTGCAAGTATTAATTTAATATCTTTATCTGTATACAAGAAAACTGGAACTAGGAGAAGGGAAAAAAAAAACAAGATCACTACGAGTTGATAGAAGCATCAAATATCCAAGAAGCAAATTTCAGGATATACTAATCAAAGTTGGCAAATTAATATTGCCGATGGACTTTATTGTTCTAGACATAGAAGAAGATCAAGATATTTCAATAATCTTGCGTTGACCTTTCTTAGCAACCAATCAGACCTTGATTGACATAAAGAAATGTGAGCTAATCTTGAGAGTAGAAGATGAACAAGAATTTTTTAATTTACAAACCTATCTAAGCAACCATCAGACTTCGAGGAGTGCAACTATATTGATGAAGATAGTCTACCGATTCAACAAAGTCATCAGAAGAGAAAATCTAAATTTGAGGAAATTCTTGATAGAGATGAGAACGAAAAATCATAGTTATTAGACCCGGCCCGAACAAGGTACTGGGTCTTAGGTTGCTGGTTGAACCGGTGGGTTAATGGTCGAATCGCTAGGTCATTGCATAAAAATCTATAAATCTTTTTTAGGCAAAATTATATATTTTTTAAATTATTTTCACTAATTATTTAGTTCAATAAAATAAAGTAAAATATTTGATTTTATAAAAATACTTTTAAAAAAACTTAGATATGATTCATTAGATATAACTTATTGTACATAAAAAATATTAAAGTGTTCTACAACTCTAATTGTGATGAACTAATTGTTTTATTTAGGCCTCCAAGGTGAAATTCCTTGGACCCCCAAAATTTTAAAAGACAATTTTGAAAACCAGTAAATCGGCCGGGTTAACTCGATCAAAACCGTCGGTTAATTCGATCAAAGCCAATTTTTGACCGAGTCATGTACATTCCTATTAAATTAATCTACCCAACTCGGGCAAGGACCGGGTCACTGGTATTTCGGCCCGACCTGCTGGTCTGGGATGGGTTTTATAGCTATGCCGAAAACTCAAGATGGAGAACAACGATAGGATGCAAGGATGGAAAGGTCAAAAAATTCTGACTTGAGCCACCATGATTAATACTTGGCCAAAGTCTAGCTTAGAATTATAAACCAAGATCTTAATGGGAAGTAATTCGTTTCTCTAATCCTTAACTCTTTAATTTTAGTTATTGTATAGCATATAAATAACATGTTTGCATTTAGTATTTAGATACGTTTGATTATTATTTAGTTAAAAAAATTTTGTTTTAACTTTTTTCGTCGATTTTACGATTGTTCTAGCATCACAATAAAAAAACTTAAAGAGTCAAAAGAGTTGGGGTTAGGAGTATAGTCATCGAAGGAGTCCAAGATATCCAGAAGATCACATATGATCAAAGGAATGCAATTATATGTTTAAAGAGTGTCAAGAGCCGCACAAGTCATGTTCCAAATTCTCAATCTCAAATTCCAACGCATTTTTTACCTAGAAAACATTGGAATCTGGACAAGATTATTTCTTGAGTACTTGTATCCCTATGAGTTAGCTTTACATAACATTTTGAATCACCACAATCGGACATTGGGAGAGAAAGTTATGATAAAAATACTGATCACTAATCAACCGTTGCTTGCCGTCGCTAGTTTGGCGCTCGAGCGATAGGTCGACGTTCTGTTCTGCTTCAAACACTTGGTTTTTCAATCCCTTTTCATCCCCAATAATTTCTCCTATGTATATCCTACCCTATGAATGTTCAAAAGTCTGTTGAATTTTTCATAGAGATCAATCATTTGAATATCCAAAACACATTCATTGATTCAAAACTTCAACCGCCATATTGTTTGAGCCATAATTTAATCCAAATCATATTTTTTTTGATTTAGCCATATTGTTTCATATAAAACCACATATCAAAACAAACAAGATTTTTTGATCAAACACCAAACTATTTAATCCACCAGAGATAAATCAATACCAGGGATCGGGAGCTGTTGCAGAAGCATAGATTTAGGAGGACTAAGGTGGGGTATTAGGAGTCGACATCTAGTTTAGGAGCACGCAATTTAGGAGGGCTAAGGTATAAGCCAAGAGTCGGAATCTTTTTTGAAGGAGCACTCCTCCAGTTAGATCAAAGAAGACTATAGGAATTGAGGTCAGAATTTCTTCAGGATAGACGAGTTTGGACTATATTGTAAGTTGTTTCGATTTATAGTGGATTATTGATTGGCAAAGTACTTTGAGTTTTTACCCAGTTGGGATTTTTCCATGATCATCTTTGGTGTTCTTTATTGCTTTAATTATCGATATTAGTATTCGAACTTGAGATGAATTGACTTATATGTTCTAACCATCTAGAAATAATTAAAAAGTAACTTGTTGCTTTTAATTGTATAATTTCGCGCGTGGGTCTAAATAATTTAAAACTTTCACATTTGGTAATGAACATAGCCACTAATTCTTCTAATGATGACTTCTTCTCTTATTGTTGTTGTTGAAATCTTGGTGGGTTGCCCTGAATTTGACATCATTGACCCTGATTATTAACCAATGCAAAGTTGGATGCTTCCTCCAACCTGGATTATGAGTCTTGGAGTAAGAATTGTTCTGCTGCCTCCATAAGTTCTGTGAATAACCGACCTCCTAAGTTTGATACGCATGCATGGATGCTAGTGGACAACTTACAATTCTATGAGCTGCTTTGCAGTCCCTGCAGATTGGTGCTGGTTAGTGCATCATGCTCATATTTTGAGTGAGGTTGTCCAATTTCTTTGTTAGTATTTTCATATGGGCTAGCAGTGATGTAACTATTTCAATGTTGTGAATCCCAGCTATTTTCCTCGAAGTATCCCTTTCTCTTGGTTGCATAGTATGATTTTCTGCTATTTTCTCAAAGAGATCTAAGCCTTGTCTAAGGAAACATCCATGATTAATCTTCATGTTGAAGCGTTGATCATGTTACGGTATTGAGGATTCAGACCTGAAAGATGTAGACCTTCGTCCCCATGCTTTTGGATAGCTCTCGATGTCATTTTGTTTGAATGTAGTGGCTTCATTTTTTATTTGATAGACTCGAGAAGGTGGGAAGAATTTCAAGGTGAATTCCACGAAACGATGCTCCTAGGAAGTAGTGAGTTTACCCATTCTCATGCTCTTTCCTTTAAAGTATGGGGAAATAGGTGCATTCGAAAAGCATTAGCTGATATGCCTTCATGGCTGATCACTCCGCAAAGCATCAGGAAAGCTTGTATATGTGCATGAGGATTTTCAGTTGATTTTCCGGAGAACTTGATGTCCGATGATTATGAAAGAAGTTGATGACATCTAATCGAATGTGGAAGTTGGCATGTTCATAAGGTGGATAACTAATAGACGGTTGCACAGAGTAGGTATGAGAGTTAAATAATCCCCAAGACCTTCTCTTGGTATAAAATAAATAAAATACCATATAAACTAATAAACTCAAATTAAATACATTATTCCCTTGTAACGACACCAAAAGCTTGTTTGTGCGAAACCCACAAGTGTACGGGATTGTCCCACATGAAATAAATTAAATTTAAGTTTACTAATTTCGTATGGAATTTGAATTATATAACATAAATTTTTTTTATTTGATCTATCCTAAATTAATCTAAGAAAGCTGTAAAAGTTTGGTTTTTATTAAATTATAGATAATTGTATTGGGTTTTAAAATCTGCTTATTGCTATTTATTTCAATTCTTGATTTTTAAAATAGTTCTTTTAATGCGTTTTTTACAATCGATAAAGCATTAATTTTGTCGCGTTCTAAATTTATTGTGAATCTCTCAATACTACAACGAGCAACTAATTATCTAATTGGTGGTCAATCAATTAAATAATGTAATGTGTATGCAAAATTAATTAAGAAACGCATGAAATACTAAACTACTAGTTTTTGAATTAGAAATAAATAAAAAATATGGCTCGCCTCCATCCATTACAAAAACGGATCTAACCTAAAACATATTATATAAATTATAAGAAAAATAATGGAAAAATATAACCCGAATCATAAAATACTGCAAAAGATATTGATTTTCAATTCCAAGTTGAATTCTACAAAATCTTGATGTAATTTGACTTCAACTTCTTGTTAGGGCTTGATCTCTTCTCTCAAAATATAGAAATTGACCCCTTGTTCTTGATGAATTTGAGAATATTATTTTGTATGAAGAGGCAAAAGAGGGTTTTTTTTTTTCAATGTGTAGCCCTTGTTTTGTATTTATATAAGCCAAAATTAGGTTTAAATTGCATCCCATTTGGGTTCTAAAAAGTTTGAATAACGAAAGAAAATTGCTTATTCATCTGTAGAAATAGCCCCGCGTAGGTTCATCCTTTAGTAGTTTTCGGTATTTTAATCACAATTTTTTTCTCACTACCTCAAAGTACGTTGGAAAGATAGTTCAAAAAATGGGTCTCAATTTGAGGCTAAATATCTGGAACATAACTTCCCCTACTAGAAATTGATATATGAAAATATTAGAATTGTATTCAGTTGATCATATGTCTTCAATCATCATTTTATGATCCGATCAACTATTGAATATTTACACTTTGGTCCCCAAACTTTGGATTTCTTTCATTTTTACTTTTTTTTTTTTTTTTTTTTTTTTTTTTTTGTTCAGTTCTTCCAATTCTATCTATTTGCATTGAGTTCAACCTAAAAGATTTATTTACACATAATTAAGATATAACTCAATCAAATCACTAACAAATTCTCCAATTTAATGGACTTTAAAGTATGGCCTAATTTATACTTCTCTTCGATCTCTTCGACTAAACCTAAAAGAGACTTCGATAATTGAAAGGATAACTTGAGCATCCTTTTCGGTTGAAAGAACAATTGATTTTATCATTATCCGTGGAAATAATTACCAAAACAACGAAAGAAAAAACCTGAAGAAACAAGAAAACCAAGAGAAAATGAGTGGAAGCAGTTGCCCAAGGAAAAGCTAGAAGGACCAATATAGTGGTTGGTCGGTTAACCTAAACATGAACGATATGGCTGCAAACATGTAGCGCTTTGTTGAAGAGCTTTGTTGAAGATAATGCTGCCATGAGATAGTTTTTAATGCAACAGTGCAGGATTTTGACTCTCCATGAGGATGGAGCCAGAATAAGGACGAAGGCTCTTACTAACCCGCTATGTGTGGGAAGATAATCATCCCACAGTGTATGCAAAGCCTTATAGTTCTGCCATTATTTTAGTCGACTAGGAGGCCCTGAGGGATCTCAAGATGAAGCCCAATTTAAAAGCAGAACTGGACAACGGGAGACATCAATACAGAAAAATGAGGACCATATTTTTCCCTCTACTTTCATTGAAGGAATAGAGATAGACAGCTACGTCCGAAAGACATAGAAGTTCATAGAGATTTGCAATCTTTTTTATCATATTCGAAAGTATATATATGAACTCATTGGGAGCACACTTGTCACACACGTCAAAATGGTTCAAGTCTTTAAAGAGCTATCTTAACCATTTTACACAAGAAATGATCGATGTGCAGAGCGTTCAATAGGATATAGCTTTTCAGGATTTGCTGTTTGGTTTAAACATGACAACTCATTTCTAGGGAGAAGTCTAAAACCGAATGCCCAAAACATATGGTGAATCTAATCAAGGAAGAGATCCATGATCAAGAAATCCAAAGACCAGAATGTACATAGCAGAGTTACTGCCAGAATTCAAACATGGGAAAGACTCATATCTATATGTTTGTAGTACATTTATCCAATCGAGCTGCATCACGAAAAAATCTAGGATCGGATTACAAGCCCGGCTAATACGTATAAAAAAATAAAATTACACATGATTTTTTTTTTTACATAAAAAAAAATTCTACTAAAAAACATTCAGTGGGCTGGGATAGCCCGACCCAATCCACCTTACATTCGTCCCTGCATGTTGCTCCAAAATGATATCAAGAAATGTAGAGGCTAGCACTGTAGAGATACGACCAAAATTTGAACAAGGAAAAGGCAATGTCAGGCTGACTGCTTCAAGGTCCATCATACATAGATGACCATGACACCAAGAAGTGCACAAGTCTAAAGCCCAGGATAGAAGATATCATAGTGGCGATCGATCGATCGACGACCTATTATAAACCCAACCTTTTCAAAAAATCAAATGAGATAAGGTCCGACCAAATTGGGAAATTCAAAACATCTTTAGTGATCTCTCAATATTACCGAGGTTAGGGGCGAAATAGTACAAAATTCGTTACTGAGGTTGGGTGGCAACCATGAAAGGGGATCAGAGTCCTGCAAGTTCTACTTGAACTCCATCTGCTAAGTTACTCCTCGGCTTGAGACAAGCTACGTGATGATGATGGATACCAAGGGAAAATATAGTAATGGATGAATTGCAGATTGAAGATAAAAAAACGACCATCACAGAGGAAGAAGCCATGAAAGACCGATTATCAAGCTAGATTCGAAGGCCTTTTCGGTGAAAAAGCTAATGTGCATACCTATAATCCTCAACGGCGCTTACTTTCGGTAAAAAAAGACGTGACATGGAAAGTAGGCCCTAGAAAGTGAGGAATTATCTTCACATGGAGACACAAAGATATAGCAGAGATTGATCCAAGGATATCATGCCTGTCTTGAAAATAGATATGAATTCCATCCGCACAAACAGTAAAGAAAACCCCTCAACCAGAAAAGACAACCTCGTATTAACCTTGTCAAGCATAATTCTACCTAAGGAATCACTTGAGTCCAAGTAAGTTTTGATTTATTGAACATAATTATCCTAAGGATCGAGCTAAATCATAGTGAGTTTTGAGTCTTTTGACCTCATTCAAAGAAATTAAGCTCGAAAGAGGTCGATCAGGGTTTGTCCCTTAAATGCTCTAGTTAAGACTCTCTTGGGTCGACTCGATCTACAGAATAAATTACACTCGAAATATAGGATCGAGTCAAGAGTGCAAGTCCCATCCTCGTTCTAGCATAATTCTTTGTAAGGTTTTGGAGCCTTAAGAATCAAGTGGAAGCAATTATATAATCACCAAGAAAATCGAACAAGATTTACACAAAGATCCATTTTAAATGGGCTCAGAAATAAATCATTGTACCGTCTGTACAATATAGAATCGGCCTCAAAATACCCGAACCCTAAAACAATAACCCAAGAAGCTACTACAATGAGAACAAATCGATCTCCAACTCGAAAATTCCCCTCAATCACAAAGACAATAATGAACCAAGAATAATTGACTAAAACCAAGTGTTTTAATCCCTTCACAGAGAATTAATCAGTGAGGAAGAAATGAGCAGAATCACAAAAGGTAAGAATTCCCCAAATCTCTATTCACGCACAAAGCAAGAGAAGATAATGGAAGACTCTTTCACGCACAAAGCTACAGAAAGAAAATGAATTATCTCTACCAAAGTGGATGGTCCAGCTGGAATATAAAGACCAACCATTAACCATAAGATCAATTCTCCATCCAACGGTCCAGAACAACTCACTTAAGTTTATTACTTGGGCTTTGGGTTTTGGGCCTGAAACTAATTGTTTTATTGGGCGATGGTTTTGGTGAAAACATTTTCCAGCAATATTGGGCCTAGCCCATTTCATCATTGCCCATAGTTAAATATAAATGACAAAATTGGCACCAACATTCAACAAATCTCTCCCTTGATCCCAATGTCATAAGCAACCAAACACATTAGTGCTTATTAACACCAACACCAAGAATGTCACCACCTGCAGAAACAGAAAATTCACCCAGAATCAATTCTTAGAATATGTAAGCAAGATTTAAACTTTGAAAGAGGAAGCACCTTTGTTCCCAAATCCGCGAGATTGAATTGTGTAGCGATTTTCTCAAGCAAAATAAATTCTTTATGAACTATATCTCTAATCAAATGCAACCTAACATCTATATGTTTAGTCCTATCATGAAAAATAGGAT
>CAIGRF010293729.1:20956-31623 GCA_903798235.1 Fraxinus ornus | reverse complement strand
TTTGGAGATGCAGAAGTACCAGAACGATTTGAGAAAGTTGGAAAGGAGATTGCTCGAAAATGTAGAGGTCTGCCATTAGCAGCAAACATGGTTGGCGGAACTTTGCAAGGAAAGGAAGTAGATGAGTGGATTTCACTTCTAGAGATCGGGCTTTCAAAACTTGAAGCAAATCAGGACAGTATGATGCAAGTCTTAAAGGTAAGCTTTGATCGTTTATATTCTCCGTTACTTAAAAAATGTTTTGCCTATTGTTCAATATTCGTCGAGGATTCAGAAATATGGAGAGAAGATTTAATCCAACTCTGGATGGCAGAAGGATTTCTTCCGGATAATCGAGAAAGTAATATGGAGACTATAGGCAATACATGTTTTAACATTCTGTTGCAAAATTCCTTCCTACAAGAGGCCGTAAAAGGATTTTTATGGCAATATCTTATACTGCAAGATGCATGATCTTGTGCGTGATCTCGCATGCTCGGTTTCAAATTCAGAAACCTTTAATGAGTTGGATCGCTCTACTGATGACATTCCCAAAGTTAGATACCTTGCAATGAAATCACTTGGAAAGGAAACACAAGCGATTACAGAAGAGAAAGCTAGTTATCTGCGCACGTTGTTCTTGCGGAGCCGCTTATCTGACAAAATTTTGCCATGGTTCAAGCACCTGCACATTCTAAAGTTATGGGACGCAGACATTAAAGTTTTACCATCCGTAATTGGAAAGTTGATACATTTGAGATATCTTGATGCATCCAGAAATTATAAAATGAAAACTTTGCCAGATTCGATTTGCAATCTCTACAATTTGCAAACTTTAAGGATTGTGGAATGCTCCCACTTTCGACAGCTTCCAAAAAGGCTATGTGACTTGAGTAATTTGAGACATCTCTACTTTAATCCTAATATGGAGATGCCACCTAAAATCGGAAAATTGTCTCATCTTCAAACATTACCCTTTTTTGGAGTGGGTGACAAGGAAGGCTTTCGAATCGAAGAGCTAGGATTTTTGAAGAATATTACACGCAAACTGGATATACACAATCTTGAACTAGTGAATGGCTTAGAAGAAGCTAAGAAGGCGGATTTGGTTGGAAAGCCAAAGATATATGAGTTAATGTTTAATGTGGAAAACACACAATGATGAAAATATCTCGAAAGGCAACAACAACGATGAAAGTGTCCTCGAAGGCCTCCAACCTCACCCGAATTTGAAGAGCATTAAAATTGAAGGGTTTAGAGGTACAAACTTCCCATCATGGACTATGAGAATGGAAGTATTCCTTGATGGCAGTGGTTGGTTGAATCTTGATAAATTGATCGTGGTCGACTTCAGTAATTGCAAAAATTGTGAGGAAATTCCCATGTTTGGCCACCTGCCACTCCTCAAACACCTTACCTTAGACAATTTGACTAACGTAAGATCCATAGGTCCTTCATTCTATGGTGGCCAAGAGGCACGAGTAATGTTCCCAGCACTTAAAAGACTCATTCTAAAGAACATGCCAAACCTAACAGTGTGGGCGGAAGCTAAGGTGNCCAAGAGGCACGAGTAATGTTCCCAGCACTTAAAAGACTCATTCTAAAGAACATGCCAAACCTAACAGTGTGGGCGGAAGCTAAGGTGATGCCAGTGGCAGAAACACGAACATGCAGGGCTCAGGTATTTCCTTGCCTTGAAGTTTTGGAGATTGAAAATTGCCACAAATTGAATACTTCTCCAAGTCATTTTCCTTGCTTGAAAGAATTGAAGATTGATGCTATGAATAGTGATTTTCCATTGACAAAGATTTTGAGTAGCAGCAACCTAACTTCTTTGGAAAAGGTCTCGATCAGGAATATATCAACGCTCACTTGTCTTCCCCACTTGAAAGGATGCCAGAAATATCTTCGAGAGTTGATTATTGAATGTTGTGACAAATTGAGAGAATTACCCGATGATCTACACAGCTTCCTGTCTCTTGAGTCTTTGAGGATAATTAAATGTCAAAGTCTGCAATCAATTTCATATCAAAGTGGATTTTAATGTATTTTGCACTAAAATCAGATATTGCGCCAATCATTCATTCCCATGTCAATCTCTATTACCATTTGTATTTAAATACATAAAAGATGCTCAGGCATCTATACATAAAGTTGATTTATTTTTTCTTCGATTGTTGTTGGTGAGACTTAGGCAGTGAGACTTAGGCATTGATTAGTCAAATGTTCGATGTGAAACACGCGATTTGACTTTTTGATGGAGTTAGAGCAAAAAATAAACTTCTCCAATATTGCTTCCGATGGAGCTCTCTCTCTCTCTCTCTCTCACACACAAGAATGATTGCAATCCAGTGTGGGAGATTATTGAATTGCAACAAGTTTTACGCCTATTTTACTAAATGTGTACGTTTTAAATATGTCATTAATTGGTAAATTGGCACTAAGATCAGATGTTTCTACATAAATTCAATGAACGTGCACCCACCAATTATATTAGTCACTATTTCTATTTGTAAGCACTTATTATTATTTTCAGATTGAGGAACTCTTAAGGATTTGTAAATAGTTTATATTTTCACTATGTTTTAATTATTATTGCAATTTGAATTTGATAAGGTTCTTTATTTGCCAGTCAATTATGCCTTTAACTTGGTATCTATAGTAAAGTATATTAAATTTATTTTCTTGATTTCGCTCAAGCATCTATATGTAAAGTTAATTTTTTTGTTCTTCAATTGTTGTCAGTGAGACTTAGGCGTTGATTAGTCAAATGTTCAATGTGAAAGACGCGATTTGACTTTTTGATGGAGTTTGAGCAAAATATAAACTTCTCCAATATTGCTTCTGAGGGAGCTCTCTCTCTCTCTCTCTCTCTCTCTCTCTCTNTTCTGAGGGGGCTCTCTCTCTCTCTCTCTCTCTCTCTCTCTCTCTCTCTCTCTCTCTCTCTCTCTCTCTCTCTCTCTCTCAAGAATGATTGCAATCGAGTGTGGGAGACTACTGAATTGTTAATTTTTAATACTCGTTATGTATAGTTTGTTAAAACACTATTGTACTTTTAATTATTTCTTAGCGTTTATTAAAATACCATTTTGCTTGAATTATTTCTTAGGTCCAGAGATTGCTAATTCTTAAGCCATTTCGTCATACTAAATTTTGTATTGTTTTACGTGATTTTATAGAATTTTGCATGGTGAATCCATTTGCGATACATAATTTTCCTTTGTTGAATTTATGCATTAATTGTTCTTCAACAAATTTTACGCCTATTTTGGACATAATGAGAATAAGAACTCAAGTACAACAAGAACGGAAGGTTTGGGTCCAAATCCAAAATCTTCACCTATATCATGATTAACCATCCTTTTAATACGAAGTAACAAATCAAAAAAAATATGAAGTAAAAGCACAATTTGTATTAACATTTGAGGAACTTAATAAATATTTAAAACTGTAAGATATTAAGAGTAAATATAAAAGAGTAGATTCGCTTATAGTCATACAATTGTGGCTCCAAGATTGACCTAATAGAGAATAGATGGCTTGTATGACGTAATTCGAAGCTCAAAACAAATTGATGGAGCTCAATATTAATCCTCATTGGAAGGAAATTTTTATTTTTTGTGTGAAACAGCAAAAATCATTTGGAAAATCTCATAAATTGACAATGAATGATGGGTCTCAAGGATCTTCATCTTAAGCTCAAGGTAACTAACTCACTCTCATTCTTTCATACACACACCAGAGGCAGAGGAAGAGGCAGAGGCCAAGCGAAAACAAAGAATGAATGTCAGCCATTTGGATTATCAGATATCTTAATCAAATTTGTTCTTTAAAGTACCCAAAATAAATTATAAATTATTTCCATTTTTCTTCAAGCTTAGTAGCAGTCTTTATTTCATTTTTATTTCCGCACATAAATCATCCAGAGCCATTTAATAAATTAGAGTATCAATCATGCTACTTGTACCTAATTAGTAGCAGTCTTAATAATGTAGATTACAATTACATTTTCCATTGCTGTAAGAGATAGTTTTTCTGATAGGGAAGCTAAGGGGAGAGTGGGCTTAAATTTAAAGGGTTTCGAAGGAGGTACCTTTTATAAGTGAAATAGCATTTGCTGAGAAGAGAGGGAAAAAAGATGAAGCCATTATTTACTGACCTTTCTTTCGGATTAAAATCAAATTTTATCTAAGTCAAAGTCAAACTATCAATATTAACTACACTTTTATAGGTCCCACAACTTTTCAATACAAATTTCAAAAACTTCTATCACAATCTACTAAATATCTAATTTAATCCCCACCAAACATCCCACTAAATATAAATAATAATTATGAGTTAAGTATTAGTTACATAAAATTTAAGCATATGTTGCTAAATGTTTCGAACCAACATTGGAAAAATGATGTATTCAGAATGCGTGTTCTAAAAAGCTCATCTATGCGAAGCCTAAACTCGAAGTTTGGGCAAAACGCCTTTAAACAGTTCCTTCCTCTCTTCCATTTTCTCTAAGTGCGCTCTATTATTTATTTTTAAGTTTTCAATTGATTTTAACTTATTAATTAATAATGTTTTTTATTTAAAAAAATAAATTCATTTGACTTTAATTTCAAGTTTTTAAAAGATTTTATTTGTACAAAAATTTAAAAATGACTTTATCTAAAAATTTAAATAAAATTTAAAATATGGTGATATCTACATTATGTAATTATGATCTTGAAACTCTTTATTTTGTTGAAAACCCTAAACGCGTGTAAGAAATTCCTATAAATATATTAAATAGGATTCGTCAAGTTTAAAATTGAAACTATGAAAAATATTTTGAATTTTGCATTTTGAAAACTTCAAAATTGTATAATTAATTGATGATACGAATTATTAAATAAATATAATATTTTACAATTTTAGATGTTCGATATATGTTATTTTAATTATTAAATAATTTTTAAAATGATTAAAAATTAAAAATAATATTGAAAATAATAAAACACTTTTTTACGTCTAAACCTCACCTAACCTCACTTAATCTGGTAAAACTTGAAGCTTCGCCTTTACTTCTAACTACACTTTACACTTTTAAGAATACCGTTTAGAACATAAATTGTGTTTTAGATATAGGAGAACTTCCTCAAGTGATTGAAGAGACAAAAGCTGATAACTTATATTCATTGGCAGAATTCTAATTTCCATTCAAAATAACTCATTTGTAATGATCATACAACACAACGAGAAATGAACTTTCGACATTGAACCTCAAAGGAGGAATTTGGTGGAAAACTAAGGGGTTGTTCTCTTCGTGTTTCAGTTTTGTTGAGTTTTGATTTCATTTTGTGTTTTGTGTTTTGAGTGTCTGTTTTAAAATTGCTGAAAATGCATTTTTTTGTCCTTCTGAAAAATGGTTTCTCAAAACAGAAAAATGGAAAATACGTTTACTTTGAAATTTTGAGAATTTTTTTTAATAATGTTTTATTCAAGAAATTTGATTATTCAATAAATTTTAATAGTTTAATGTTCATATAGTATTAAATAATATATAAAATTTGAAGTTGGTGAATCTTAAAATATTTTTTTCCTGATATAAAAAACATAACATAAATTAAATTAGGCAAAACATGTCAATCGATACAATTAGACAATCGATACAATTAGAAATAAGACAGATTATTTATGTGCCAAATGAACAAATAGCCATTATCACTTTTTTAAACTATTTGTGTATCATGTTGTTGGAATGCTAAAATTATCATTTTCTCTCGTTTAAAATTAATAAAAATGATGAATTTTTTTTTGATAAACATAGTGAAATATTATATAAAATTAAATAATCACAATAAAACATTGTATAAAATTAAATGACCATGACACTAAATATAAAATTCAGTAATCATGATAAAACAAAATCAAATTAAATAACCATGATAACACCGAGTATAAAATTAAGTGTTCATTGATGAATTTAACACTCAAATAAACCAAAAGAAACAAGAAAAAAATTCAAGAACTAAAACAAGGGGTTTACTTTTCATTCATGGATTCAAAGAAAAATGACAACATATTACAATCTTAACTCTCTCCAACCCAATTTATTAAAAAACTCATTCTAAGGCTAAGCTAAATACATGATAAAAGTTTTATCAAATAAATTTTTATTGAACTAAGCAACAGCCTTCTTAGGGGAATTGGTAGCCTTTGAGGGTGACTCTGGTTCTTTGTCTACACCAATCTTCTTTGGCAACAATACTGGGTTAATGTTCAGAAGCACTCCACCATGAGCAATGGTCACTCCTTGCAGCGATTTTCCAAGCTCTTCATCATTCCTCACAGCCAATAACACATGCCTTGGGATAATTCTGTTCTTCTTCTTGTCCTTTTTGTTCTTCAGAAAATATAAGCAAATGAACAGAATATATTTGCTAAGGTTGTAGTTATTTTACTGGGTAGCCTCCCTTCTTCAGGGCATTGCTCAGGTCCAGAGACATCGGCTCTTCCATACTTCATTGGAATTTTGGGACCCCTAGCCTCCTATAATTCCAAAGAAGAGTATCACTAAGATCAGAGTTCAAAAAAAAAATTTATTCATGCCAAATATAAACCAAAAGAATCACCTCCACAGCAATAGCACTGGCCAACTGGAATAAATCAGCATAAGTCACACCAGAATACTTTTCCTTGATAGACTGAAGAAGTTTAAGTGCATTAACCAACCCTGTACTTCACCGTGTAAGGCAACATACTCACCATCATTGGCTGCATGTTTCAGTTCAATCTCAAATCTTAAACTTCCATTAGCACCACCTCTTTTTGGCCATTCTTCAATATCCTAGTTATAAAGCTAAGAGCCAAAAGCTAGAGCTGAGCTCGTGGGTTTACGGCTTGGCCCATTGCCATCACTATACAATATATATGGATATAGATATAGTGAGGAGTCTCTCTCTCTCTCTCTCTCTCTCTCTCTAAACATGTAAACGATTTTACACCAGAGAGATCACTCTCTGTTCATACTATATAAATAAAATAATTTTAGATGTAAAGAGAGTTTTCCCCTCTGTAATATGAACACAATTTTAGACATGAGAGAAGAGTTTGTTTTTCTTCAATATGTATATATGTATATGTAATTAGTGGAAGTTTTAGATCCATGATTAGAACTTATAATTTATAATTTGATTTTAATTGAGAAGCTATGATTAAAGAAACCCAAAATTACAAAGGTAGTTGAATGATGTAAATGTTTTACTAAATTTTTGAGTTTTTGCATTATTTTTTTTTGTTGATTTGATTTTTATTGATTGATCTTTAATTGTTATTGTGATTCATTGTTTTTCACACAAATATATATATATATATATATATATATAGAGAAAGAATATGGTGATTCTTTGTTAGTTATATAAAGAGAGAAAAAGAGGGGGAGCAGAGGCAGGGTTTGGGTTTGGGTTGGGTTGGGTTGGAGTGGGGGTAGTTGAAGGGGGTATGATATGGAAAGTTTTAATAAGAATATCTACATTGTTGGATTAATTTAAATTAAGGGTTCATATTTTTTTGGTAAAAAATCTTGGTAAGTTGAACGCTCTCCCTAAATTAATTCAACTATGCGAATTATTATTTTGATATAATCAAAATCAATAAATTAGAACACCTCTTTTTAATTTATCATCAATTCAAACCCGTCATCCCAGATTGACATCTAACAATGTGTCGAGCAATACATGTGACAGAAAATGTCACATGGTATGACAAAATCAAACTTGTTCCAAACTATAATCTTTTCGTCAATATGATTCGATCAATTATGAGATATGAGTGTGTTAATTTCGATTATCGATAATATCTTTCATCTCACTATATAGTCAATATAAGTCAAAAACTCTTTCCGACTTATGATTACACCTTAGCCGAAGATTTCATTATCAACTTAACTGAATGAAATGTAGATCATAATCGCTTACAATCTAAGAGTGACAAATCATTTGTTAATCATTCACAACCTTTATATGATTGTTGACATATTCGAATGATGTCGTTTTGGCGGCTCTTGATAGAGCAACATCAAATATCACCAAAGTATGACCGTCCTCATATAATGTACTATGATGACTTCAAGTCAAAAGATTAATTCCACCATCGAACGTTAGAGGTTAAACACTGACATTTAAATAGTTATCCATGCGAAATCTCTTCAGCGGGTCTCCAATATTTTATTCTATACAAAACATTCGAGTGTTCATTTTTTTAACTTGTGACATCAATTACTTACTTCACAAGTAAGAAATGTCACAAGTGATGGTCTATCCCTATTAACGATATGTGAATCTCATTATTGATTACGATCATGTATGATTTAATAGTCAGTCATACGTAATTTGTATCTCATAATCACAAGTTCTTATGACTAACAAATTACCAACACATGAATTTACAGATTCTAATATTTAATGTATTAGAATATTAATCTCATTAAATAATAGATCTGTACTAAATGTAATGTATTAATTATAGATATTTAAAATGTTTATGTTCAAAATCGATTGGATTTATGATATAACACTTACAATTTTCTCATAACCTTTCGACTCCAAACAAAATCAATCAAGGTTGTACATAGATTAAAAGTTTTTTATTTAGTTATTCGTAGACTATTTAAGCTTAGGCAAACACGCTCAAAGCACCACCAAACAAAACTATTGGCTAGCCCATCACTACTCGTAGCATTTTTCTCTCCCTACAAAATCACTTTTCTCTAACTGGCTCTGCTCCTCAGGTAAATTATTTTCTCCTATTTTTTAATTAGTTGAAGATTGTTTTTATTATTCTGAACTGGATTCTTCTATGGATCTATGTGTTTAACCGATTGATTGCTATGTAAATGATTTAAACTGCAAGTTATTTATTAGATAATTATCAGTTTTTTATGGACTAGATTTTTGAGTCTGAAATTTAAACCAATTGATTGCTGTGTTCCTCAAGTTCTTTTTTGTTGAGACGACCCATTTAGAATAACCCAGAAGAACTATGAATGAAATGAATATTTTTTCAATAATAAACAACATCATGAATTAATTTTTTTTCTTAAACACAATCTATGAATCTTTATTAAATACTAGTAAGACGCACGCAGGGGCGAATCCAGCGTCGAAGTTCAGCTAGGGCGGAGCTGACCGTTGACCGTAGACAATCAATGATCATAATAGTCTGATCGTTTATTCATATTTGATTAAATAATATTAAAAGTTATTCAATGATCGTAATAATCGTTGACCATTGACCGTCGACAATCAACGCGTCCCTTGCCGAGTGCTTGCTCCGCCACTGGGTTCATAAATCTCAAAAGAAAAATGTTGTTGCTTACTGAGTTATAATAAGCAACTGATACAAAAATCACAAACGAATTTTATTCACTTGGTTACTTCACTTTATTAAATTATAAAACTGGAAAACCTTTTTTACTTAGCCTTTTTCTTCTACATTTTCCTCCAATAAATTCACCAGACGATTTACACTAAAGTCTGCATTTTTCGAGAAAAAAAAATGATACAAAATCAATTAATCACTCAAGAAATTCAGACTAAAAATAGTCGCAATTATTGAATTTTAGTAAGAAAATGACATAGATATCACAAGTAAAGCTTATTCAATCAGTAATTTCATTTTTTCTCTACTCTTTCCTACAGCAATTTCTAAACAATTTACACTAAAGCTTGCATTTTAAAAAATTAAAAAAATAACAATTAATCACTTAAAAGACCCAGACAAGCTAAACGACAATTTCTATTGTTAATTAGATCATAAGTGACAATCAAGATTAAAATAAAAAGGAAAGAGACAGCAAGAAACTCATATCACTTTGCTCGGAAGTAAGTTAAAGAAATCACTGAGTAATGTCATTATCAGTTTTGATTGAACAATGAACATAACAATTAACAATCAAAATAAAAAAAGTAGATCTGGAATCAAAATCAGTGTAAATCAACAGAGCATGTAGAAAACAGATGATAATACAGTGTGCAAGTGCATTTTGGTTTATGAAAACAATATAACAAGAAACCAATAGTAAAATCCAAATCGATTTTTACAGCTCCAAGAATTGAATTATTATCTTTCTATAAGCAGATCCAAAGGCACCAAAATATTAAGAAGCACGAGAAATTACCTCTGCACAAACACAGTCGTGACTCGCACACAGATTCTCCCTGACTCCAGGCCGCAACTGTTGCTTCTACCTCTCTTGGAAATAAGAGTTCTTAACCTCTTTGCTGGTTTTGGGGAGTTTTGGACCATTTCCTCAATTGGGCCTAATTTTTTTACACAATTAGAGGCCCATGTCATTAGCCAAAGTGACCAATTGCCCAAAGAAAAAAGAAAAGAAATGCGTCTTCTCTTCTCCAGATCACCCCTTCTCCTTTCTGGCCTTCCGTCTCTGCAACGGAAGGATCTGCAACTTACCCGACGTGCAGCGGCAACTGAACTTCCGACGGATCCAGTACGGGCGGCCGCGGGGGCTGGTCAAGTGCAGGATCCACCCCTGGACGCACGTGCAATGCACGCGCCATAGTATAGTTGGCTATATGTTAGCGTAAATATAAAAAAAAAAAAATTATTTTAAGCATTAGTTACATTAAAATTAAAACACATAAAATGATAATATGTGACAAAAATAATATTAAAATATTTAATTCAAAGTTTATTTT
>CAIGRF010293686.1:0-12588 GCA_903798235.1 Fraxinus ornus | reverse complement strand
AAATATTTTATTTTTATAACTTTTGATTTATATTTTATTTTTCTTTATGCGGGCTGCTTGAAGCAAAAGAATTATTGATATGGATCACCGATATTTTAATATTAGTATCTACTTTTTGGTATTTATATACATTGAATTAATCTTATTTGACAGCTTGTTATTTATATGTTTTTAAATTGGACTACATACCGAACCGACCCATGTCCAACCCTAATATATACTAATATCACAGTCAGAACCGAATCGACTCATGTCAAGTCCTAATAAATACTAATATCACAGTTTCAAGCACCCAATTAACAACTGATAATAAAAGCAGAAGTTGAAGTAACATTATGGAACAAACTACCCTAAATAGCAAAAAGCAATATTTTTTTTTTCCATGAAGGCGAAGTTTACATTTCAACCTTAAAAACTATGGTTCGAGTCTAAAGATGAATAGTGTAATTCAATTCAACTCGTTTTCTCCATACCATCAATTTAATTAGACGAAGAGGTCCTTTTCCCATCAATTTAATTAGACGAATAGGTCCTTTTCCCATCAATTAAATGTTTGTTCCACTAGTACAATTGAGGTCAAGGTGTTTGCTATTACTCCATGTTTCCAAGTCCGAGTAACACGTTTGCTTGTTTTTCTAACATACATTTTTCTCTCTTCTTTTCGATCACAAATTTTTCAATAAAATAATATTCACGTAAACCCAAAACTTTTTCTTATTTTTTAAGGTGTGTTTGAGCCACATTATTTTGAAAAATTGTATTATAGAATAGTAGATTGATGGAAAACATGTGGTTGAAAAAAAAATGAAAGATATTATTGTATTGAAGAATGTGTGGTTGAAATGAATAGAAAAATGAGAATAAAAATTTTAATGTGTACCAAATAGGGATTTAACAGCACATTCTCCGTCAATTTACTATTTAAAAATGTATTATTTGCCAAATAATGAGACTCAAACAAGAGTTTAATATTCTACAATATCAAATGAAAATTAAAACATAATAAATTAACTTTATTCACTTTGAACTCAAGTTCTTTATGTTTTAAAAAAAAAAAGGAGGGGGCTTCTTGTGCAAATCTTAACAAATTATGGCTTTCTCCAAGAAGCATTTGTGTAGCATTGAACTCGGGAAGTGATGGGAGCTTGAGGACCAAACTAAAATTAGTCATGTCTTGTAAAAAAAAAAAATACAGATTCAGCCCATATTTGAGCCAAATTAAAATTTTCATTCTCATTTTCAATCATACATTTTTCAATAAAATAATATTTTTCATCACATCAATAATTTTTCCTTATTTTTCAACCACACATTCTCCTTCAATCTAGTATTCCATAATACATTCTTCCAAAATAATATAACTCAAACACACCCTCGAATTACATTGATTTATACTTCCATTTCAAATTTAGACTCAAAGTCACCAAAGTAACATCCCTAATGAATAACAACCATCATGGATAGACTATAAATTGAGCACACTTGTTATGTAAATATTAAGGTATGTTTGATAATGCTTTTGAAAAGTTAACAAAAAAATGCTTTCGACCCTAAGTAGCCTCGTTTATGCACGTTTTAATATTTTTTTTATAATTGTTTTAAATGTTATTTCTCAATAAGCTCTTTCATAAAAAATATATCATAAGTTCTTTAAATTAAAATCAAATTTTTGATAAAAATTAATAAAAATTGAAAAAGAAATAGATAACAAAATGCTAAAAGTTATTTTTTAAATCAGATATTGACCATACATGGATTGTCAGCTTTATTAAATCCCATAATAGATTCCAAATTCCAATTAACAGAAATTTAAAAATTTGACCATAATTGCTTTGTTATTTTCCACGAAATTGCTGCGCATTGTTCTTCTTCTGTTTCTCTTTTTCTTTAGTGTACGTTGAAACTTGGAAGGAAAGTTCTCAAGGAAAAAAGACCGCGTTAAAACCGTGTTCTATGGTTTACTCTTTCTGTTCTTGTCCCCCGTTGCTCGGTGTGTACATATATACTTTGAAAATTATGTGTATAAAATGATTTCAATTTCGTCCTCGAATGGATGTTGCCCTGCTGGAACTGTGATTCAAGCAAATGGAAAAGCTAATACCAAAAGAGTTCGATTTGTCGCCCAAGGACCGGTCGGATGAGGCTCTTATGCGTTGGCGAAAGGCGGTCGGACTAGTGAAGAACCGCCGCCGACGCTTCCGTTATTCCGCCGATCTTGAAAAGCGCTCTGAAGCCAAAGAACAGATGCTAAAAATCAGAGTATGTGCAGTTTTTTTTTTCATCGGAAAAAAAATAAAATCAAACCAAATCAAACGTAAGGATTTATTGAATTTCCTTTTCCCAGAAAATTTCTCGATCGAGAAAGTATAGTGGGGGCTCTATACGTGTGAATTTTATTTAGAAATTTCAATGTGCTCACAGAAACTTGTAGAATAACAATATGAGGAAACTATGCGTGCTTAAGAGATAGATCATTATAGAATTTTCAGAAAATTAATACTGGTCTTAGATTATTACAGAATTTTCAGAAGATTTTGATTCATGGAATTAAACAGGCATGATGATTGTGGTTCTCTTTCGATTTAATCAATAAGTTTTGGCTGCCTATTGTTTTTTACAAGTTCTTGCCATTCCTAAAATGTTGAGAAGAACTCAAAGCCTTTATGAACATAACCCGCTCTTTGCAGCGGTCTGCGGCTATTTTCTACTGTTTTGTTATCTAATAACGCTCCTTTATTTCCTAATTTATTTTCCAGGAACGTTTGCGCGTTTGTTTATTGGCATATAAGGCAGCATTCAGGTTTATTGATGGTATATCTCTGCTATTGATATCTTGGTTTTATTTCTAAGTCTTGTTCCCATCATTAGTACTTAATTTTCTTCCTTGCACAGCTGGTGGGCAAGGTAACCAATTTACCTCAGGTGAATCTATAGACTCCTGGGAAGAAGATATTCAAAATGAACTCCAAGAAGAGGCTAGAGAAGCAGGGTTTCAAATTCACCCAGATAAACTTGCTTCTCTAGTTGCTTCTTATGACATCACGACCTTAAGAAAATTCAAAGGAGTTGAAGGACTTGCAAGTCGATTGAACGTTACATTGAATGAAGGAGTCGAATCAACTAGTATACCTATCAGGCAAACTATTTTTGGCTCCAATGAATACACTGAAAAACCTTCCAAAAGTTTATGGATGTTCGTGTGGGAGGCTATGCATGATATAACACTTATAATCCTTATGGTTTGTGCTGTTGTCTCTATAGTTGTGGGACTTCCCACTGAAGGTTGGCCAAAGGGAATATATGATGGTTTAGGAATCATAATTAGTATTTTCTTGGTTGTCATGGTTACTGCAGTTAGTGATTACAAGCAATCACTGCAGTTTAAGGAGTTGGATAAGGAGAAAAAAAAGATTTTTATACATGTCACTAGGGAAGGGATTCGACAGAAAGTCTCCATACACGACTTGGTAGTCGGGGATATTGTTCATTTATCAATTGGAGACCAGGTTCCAGCAGATGGAATATTCATATCGGGCTACAGCTTGTTGGTTGATCAGTCGAGCTTGACCGGTGAAAGTCTACCAATAAATATATATGAAGAAAGACCTTTTCTTTTAACTGGAACAAAAGTTCAAGACGGGTCAGGTAAGATGCTGGTGACTACAGTCGGTATGAGAACCGAATGGGGTAAGTTAATGGGTACTCTAAGCGAGGGAGGAGAAGATGAGACCCCTTTACAGGTGAAGCTCAATGGCGTTGCCAGTATAATTGGTAAAATCGGACTGGCATTTGCCGTGATGACTTTTCTAGTGTTGATCATCAGATTTTTGGTGGAGAAAGGACGAGTCCATGAACTTACCAAATGGTCTTCCAGTGATGCTGTAACAATTTTGAATTACTTTGCTACTGCAGTGACTATAATTGTTGTTGCAGTTCCAGAAGGACTGCCCCTGGCTGTGACACTAAGCCTTGCTTTTGCAATGAAGAAATTACTGACTGAAAAGGCGCTAGTGAGACATCTCTCTGCATGTGAGACAATGGGTTCTGCTACTTGTATTTCAACCGATAAAACAGGGACACTGACTACGAACCATATGGTGGTGAATAAAATATGGATATGCGGAAAAGAGAAAGAGGTAGATAGTAATGCAGATAGGAATGGCTTAGATTCAGATATATCAGAAAATGTATTAGCCATTCTCTTGCAGGCAATATTTAATAATACAGGATCTGAGGTTGTCAAGGATAAATCCGGAAAGCGAACTATTTTGGGGACACCAACAGAATCAGCATTGTTAGAGTATGGATTGCTTCTAGGTGGTGATTTTGATGATCAACGCCGGGAGTGCAAGTTGTTGAATGTCAAACCTTTCAATTCGCACAAGAAAATGATGTCCACTCTCGTGGCTCGTGGAAACGGCAAAATGCGAGCTTTTTGCAAAGGTGCATCTGAGATTATACTGAAAATGTGTGACAATACTATTGATTCCAATGGTGAAGCCCTTCATTTGTCAGAAGAACATGTAGAAAATATCACGAATGTCATCAATGCATTTGCTGGTGAAGCGTTGCGTACTCTCTGTTTGGCTTTTAAGGATATTGAAGATAGTTTTCAAGAAAATAGCAGCATTCCTGATCGTGGCTATACTTTGATTACAGTAGTGGGAATAAAAGATCCAGTTCGCCCCGGCGTAAAGGAAGCAGTTAAAAGTTGTGTAGAAGCTGGAATTTATGTGCGAATGATCACTGGCGATAATATTAACACGGCTAAAGCAATTGCTAAAGAATGTGGCATACTTAATGATAATGATCTTGCTGTAGAAGGTCCTTATTTTCGCAGTGGAACTCCAGAAGAGAGGAACGAAATGATACCATATATTAAGGTGGGCAAACACTATCCTTATTAGTCCATAGAAATAATATGTGAAACTTATAAATTTTGGTCTCAAATGTTCATATCATGGATGTAGGTAATGGCTCGGGCATCGCCTATTGACAAACATGTTCTGGTGCAGACATCAAGAGACGTGCTAAAAGAGGTTGTTGCTGTCACTGGTGATGGGACCAACGACGCCCCTGCTTTACATGAGGCAGACATTGGATTTGCCATGGGCATAGCAGGAACCGAGGTATGTCCATATGTTTATTTTGCTTCACAGATTGATTGTCTTTTAAATGTCTTGTTTACTCGTTGAATAAGATTCCTAGTGTCAATAAAAATTCGTTGTCAGGTTGCAAAAGAAAGTGCCGATGTAATTGTGATGAATGACAACTTTACAACAATTGTGAACGTGGCAAAATGGGGACGTTCTGTATACATAAACATTCAAAAGTTTGTACAGTTCCAGTTGACAGTTAATATTGTTGCTCTTATGATTAATTTCATATCTGCATGCATCTCAGGTACTACTTTTGTCTTAATACCGCATTAGCAAACGAGTGAAGAAAGAAGACCTTGTTGAGCTCGACTCTACTCTAGTTTGCCTTTATCAAATGACAAGATTACTATTTACTTTGTTTCCCACTTTCAGGATCAGCTCCTCTTACAGCAGTGCAATTGCTTTGGGTCAACCTAATTATGGACACTTTAGGTGCACTTGCACTGGCCACTGAACCTCCACATGATGGACTGATGAAGAGGCCTCCTGTTGGAAGGAATGAGAGTTTCATTACAGCCCCCATGTGGAGGAATATTATTGGTCAGAGCATTTATCAACTGGCAGTTCTTTTAGTGTTAGACTTTGATGGGAAGAAAATACTGGGACTTGAAGGTTCTGATGCTACTGCACTACTAAATACTTTCATATTCAACACCTTTGTGTTTTGTCAGGTAATAAATATTTTTTAGTTTAATTGATTTACTTGGGATTTAACTCAATGTTTCCACAATATATGTTTGCATTTTCATCTCATGAAAATTCCAAGTAGCATTTTGGTTTCAACATATAGAAAGGAGTTAACATGTCCTCAATCTTTCATAATAGATGAACAAATTAGTCCCTTGGTGTCGAAACCTTCCAATTCGTTGTTTAATCGCCATATGACCCTAATGGAAAAATGTCTCCCATCAAATGTTTTGGCACCATCCCAAGTTCGAAAACACTCACTAGCATTGTAAAGATGAAATACGTGAGGTTACTTGAACGATTTTGGCTTTTGAGAACTAATTGTGCAAGTATGATGAAATGTTGAATACTAACTTGACCCCTAACCATCTTACTACTTGAGCAATCAGTCGAGGACCAATGGTGCAACTATCCCCCTTTTTTTTGTACGTTCTTGCCCTCCCATATTTCACTATTCTTGCGTTGGTTAAATAAAGAAAAGTTAGTGTTTGGACAGTAATGACACGTTCAATGTGTTGTTAAACTGAACAGGATTAAGAAAGAAAGACATGTCCAGTAATTGAAGAACATATAGATGGATTACTTTTATCACTAAATGAAGGTTCATTTCTGACATATTTTGTTTTGTTTGGTTTTAATTTAGGTCTTCAATGAAATAAATAGCCGGGAGATCGAGAAGATAAACATTTTCCGTGGAATACTTAGAAACTGGATATTCACAGGAATCATTGCATCCACAGTCGTATTCCAAGTAATTATAGTTGAATTCTTGGGCAATTTTGCCAGCACTGTTCCATTAGGCTGGCAACTATGGATACTCAGTGTAGGACTTGGAGCAGTAAGCATGCCTATTGCTGTTGTTTTGAAATCCATTCCTGTTAACAAAAAGTCTCCAAATTCTACACAACATGATGGTTATGATCCTCTCCCGACCGGTCCAGAGCTCACTTGAATGGTTTCTTCAAATGAAAAATAGTAATTTCGTATTATGTAATAACGTTGGTAAGGTGGATTGAGATGGCAGAACTAGACAATATCCCCATAGTTTAGTTCTACGTACTACATATGCTTTTAGATTTGAGTTTCTTGTCTGTATATTTATGTGTTCATATTCTAAGTCAGGATTTGAGTCCTGAATAAATTTTCGAACGCTTCCTCTATATTAATAGAACTCTCATATTGTGTACTTTTTCTTGAATGACAACTACGAGTGATTTTTTTGACTTCAGAAGATGATTATATATAGTACTCCGTCCATCTCATTTATATAGGCTAACTTTATTTTATAGATAGTACTATATTCGTCCCATTTATATAGGTTGACTTTCTTTATTAAAAATGTTTTATTTTGCTTGTTTACTAATATACCCTTATTTAATTTGTCTAGTTATACTACTAGTTGTTGATAATTAAATAAGAGTAAAGTAGAAAAATTTTCGGCAAAAAATTGATTTTTCAATAACATTGAGGGTGTGTTCGGTAGGGATTAAAATCGGATTAAAATTGAGAAATTAGTCGTTATTGTTGACTTTTTTTAGACGAGTGAATCCCAATATCGGTCATATTTTCAATTTTAATTGAATTTTAAACTGTACCAAACAAGCTCTAAGGGTCCATTTGATTGGTTTAAATTCCATAAAAAATATTACATCCAAGGAATTCAATTTCTACTTTGACTATTTAATACAAAAATGGAAATAAAATTCGAATTCCAAAGTACAACCACTTTAACCTTATTTTTTGCCAATTTCATGAAAAATGCATTCCTAAAAAGTACTTGGATTTTTATTTTTCAACTTACATGGAATTGAAAAGTCTTTCCACATATGCCAATCAAACGGACCCTAACTTGTTTGTTTTCCAATATTTCCAAAATACATTTCTCTTTTATTTTCAACCACATTTTTTAATAAAATATTACACGCAAATCCAAACAGTTTTAATTTTTAACCACATTCTCCATCAAATCACTATTCCAAAATGTATTTTTGGCTAAAAACGGAGTTCAAACAAACTCTAAACAAACGTCGTACCCTTATGCACCATGTCCCAACCCATAAACTTCCTACCCATATGCACCATGTCCCAATCTTCAATGTCTCAACCAATATCTTATTTAATTTTCGACAACCAATTTCAGGCATAGTTGCAAATATATGAAAATACCTCAATAGCCTCTACATCTGAACATGTCATTAAAAGGCCAACCATCCAATAAAATCCCAGAAAACAGCATCAGGGACTCAAATGGTTAAAGAAAAAAAGTCTACCATTGCATAAATACCATTTGCATATCACTACTCAATCTCCTCTCCTCTCCTCTCCTCCCTCTTGTACAATAAAATTTCTCGACCTGCCAATCGCTTACAGTAAAAAAGGCACTACAAATTACAAAAGATCATTTGTACCTACGCTTGGATTCTCCATAAGCAATGACCCCCATAACGGTCATAGAATATCCAGCAATGCCAATGAAGGTAACAGGATTTCGGAAAAGAAGTATTGAAATGACAACGGCCACAGCTCCTTTTGCATTGCCCAATACCTGATCATAATTCAGACAGTAGAAAAAGATTCAGAGAGCGGGATTATCAAATATATAGATATTACAGTACAAGACGATTTCTGCAAGATATTTTGACTTATAATTACACTCGTGATATCCATTTTCCTTCCAAGTTTCATTACTTTCACTCTAGACTAGATACTTTACGAGCATCAGACATTCCCATACTCAAAGTCAAGAGACTTGTTTCTGAATTCTTTTTCTTTTGATCAGTGTTAATGAATTCTGGGGCACCGGCTCCTAAATTTGAAAATTCAACTTAGATCCAAACCTGTATAGATTCTTATCTATGAGTCGCAGCAACCAGATAGAGTCAAACAACAGACTCGTCTTATTCCCAGTATATGTAGGATCATCTACATAATCTTCTTTGCCCACACCTTAAGGTTCATTATATTTCCTATATGCCTATCAAATGTAGTTTAGCCGCCAGAAGAAATAAATGAATTGCTACTTTTTATTCAAGAGAGAGAGAGAGAAAGAGAGAGGAGGACCTGGAGTGTCAATGCACTCGTATGCTTTGTCACCAAGAAATTGCACAAGTTAGCACCATAAGCCATTGATGAATTGAGCAAAAGTAGTACCCACATGAATTTATGTTCCAATGCAAGTGATATAGTTACGTCCCATACGTTGGGCTCCATTGTAAGTGCTGCAGGTAGTAATACAACGACAGCAATTGGGGACATATAAAGTAACAAATTCATGGAGTTCAACTTTTCTCTGCAACAATGAGAGTATGTTATATTGGCCGATTGTGAGCTTGAACTTTAGTGTGTCAGATATATTTTCAATTTCTAATACTACAAATGATAAAATAATTTAGCAGTTCTAAATGTCTACCAAATCAAAGATGAAGAAAACAAAATTCAGCAAGAAAAGATATTTCATTGCTTCTCATTCACATCTGTCATCCTCAATGAAGATGAACAGAAATAGAGCTTGAAGTTGTTCGGAGTCTAAATTATTACTACGAATAGGAAATAATAACGATGCAACTAGAGCATGATTGGTTGCACATAAATATCTGTTAACTTTAAGTTGCTTATATTGCCAAACATGATATTAAGAGTGGTTATTCTTTATTAACAAAACTCAATTTCTGGAAAATCGTAACTTGATGGAAAAGCAACTTCTAAGCACAGCCAAACATGTTCGTGATAGTATATACACGTAAAGCCGAATATTTACCCTTCACTAGAAAGGAGGACCCCCTGAAGAACAGACTTAAAAGCTCTTGCTGCAGTAGCGCTTATGCACATGATAAATCCATACAAATGGAAGCTTGGCTCACCCTGCAAACAACTAAAAACTTTTGGATCTTGTAATTTTACAAAAGTAGTGAATTTGTTGTCGGATATATTGTTGAACAGATTAGGTCACATACTCAGAACATTTGCTTGCTTAATCATAGATTTTAAAAGAAAAGTTAAACTCCTAATCTTTTACGCAAATATGCAATATTAGGGCTGGACAAACCGGACCGACCGACCGAACCGGACTCGAACCAAACTGAATCGAATCGAACATTCTTCTTAAATTAAATGTCGTAACGGGTATCTGAACCGAAAAGCAATTGGTTCAGTCCGGTTCTCGATTCTAGACCAAGAATCGAAAAACCACATATCCCTTATTTTTTTTCTTAATAAGCCAAATTATTTTATTTATTAAAATAAATTTTCTAACTAATTAATTTAGCCTAAATCCAAAATATGATTTTCCTATTTCAAATTTCCAGTCCAAGTCCAATTAATCAAATTGACCTAAATTTTACACAAATCTCTTATTCTACCGTAGTATCGTTTCTATATGAAGAAATTGAATTGAAAGCCTCTCTTTATTATTGTAAGCTCGTTATCTTCCTCTTTCTGTGATTTGAACTTCTAAATTTATGGAAAAATCAACAAAGAGTGGCATAACATATATCACGGGATTGGACTAGATTATTTTGTAAGAGCTAAAATTGAACAAGCCATTAGTTGAATCAATGTAGCGTTGTACATATCAAAAAATTTAATTATCGTACGGAACCCGAGAACCGAATGGAACTGAGCTGAACCGAACCCAAACGGTTCCATAACTAAATTTGGCTCCGACGATTCCATTTGCTAAATACCTAAAAATTCGGGTTCGATTAAGTTCTCCTTAGAACCGAACGGAACCAGACCATGTCTGGCCCTACGTAGCATTATAGTGTGGCAAAGAAACTGTATTCCTCGAATATTTGCAAAGATCACAAGAACTCTTCGCGCGTCTCATGGTCTGGATTTCACAACAAATTTTCACATATATAAGCATGGCAACTAGTATAATCTGTTCAAGTTTTTTGAATTTCCTGTTATCATTGTAATTGGAGAAGGCCGTCTACATTCTATTTTACCTCTGATTATGCCAATGTTTGTAATTTCGTTACTTTAAATTCAAATATTAACACCAATATTTTAGATCTGATATTCATTTCTGCAACAGGCAATCTAAAATAACCCAAGCAATAAAAAACCTCAGAAAAACAATACCCACCAAGAAAAATTGGATCTTTTCCATATAGATCACCAGATCACAATAGAAAAATCATAATAAAGCGGGATATCTAACCAGATCTTCTTATATGTGACCCAAATTAATAGAAAAATATAATTAAAAAACAATCTGAACATACAAAAATTAATCTTTTTCACACAGAATTAAACCAAAATCAAGTTAAAATTAATGAAAAATAAAAATCAGTTTAATCCCAAAAATTCAGAGAAAAGAAAAACGTACCCCGCTTGCAATGACAACCCCGGCAACCACAGGCACAAGACAAGCATAAGTAACCCAAGCCTCCCTTTTAAGGGTCATAAAATAGGCAAACAGTGCAGTGAAAAATGGAGTGGTTGCACCCACAGCCTGATTAAAGGACACCGGCAAAAACTTTAAGGAAATATTACCACCCACAACAGACCCACAAAATACGACGCTTAGAGTAGCAATCCGGAAGAACTGGGACCTTGATTTGATTCTCTGTAGCGGCACTACTTTCAAGAAAACAATGGAGATATAGCTGAGGATAGCACATGCTGACATATGGCACATAGTGAGGAAGATTGGGAAGGCAAATCCATAGTTGGATAGCAAAAATTTGTTGAGGAGGAGGACTCCAATGTTTGTAGAGTACCATAGAATTATCAAACTAGATATGAAAATTACATCTTTTCTTGATATTGAGGATGAAGAAAATGCCGACATTTTTTATGTTGGATTCTTAGATTTGTTGTTCGAATGGGTGTTTTCATTACCTTGATTTCATTTGGTACTGCGATGGGAGGAGGAAGAAGACGAAAAATAGTAGTTGACAGGTGTATTTTCTTGGTCATGTATTCTTGGAATTTAATGTCGAAAAAATAGAGAATGTGCGTGTGTCCGCGCGACAATAGGAGTGAAATTAGGGTTCTTTATATGTAAATTTTTACTGTCTTTTTGGGATTTTTTAGGGAGGGTGAGTGAAATTTTAGAAAACCTCAAGTGCAGGAAAATACTTAGAGCCTGTTTGGTATAGATTAAAATTGGATTAAAATTGAAAAACTAACCGTTATTGTTGACTTTTATTAGACGGGTGGGATCCAATAACGGTCATCTTTTCAATTTTAATTGGATTTTAATTGTTACCAAACAGCTCTTAGGGTGTGTTTGGTAGATATTATTTTGGGAGAATGAATTTTGGAATAGTAGATTGATGGAAAATGTATGATTGAAAAAGAAGGAAAAATTATTGATGTGATGGAAAATATTATTTTATAGAAGAATGTATAGTTAAAAATAAGTAGAAGAATGAGAATGAAATTTTTAATGGGAATCAAACGGGGGCTTACAGAATTCTTACAGGAATAATAAACTTCCAAAAATACCCTCCTATACAAATATTGCAACCAAAGCCACTATAACAATATAGAAAATTTCAAATAAGTCCCTAAGAATTTGTAAACAAAAAATTTAACTATAAAAAATATTGTATCTTATGAGAAGCCCTAAAACTTATAGAATTAGTAAAATTTATAAAGAATTAAGATATAAATTAACTTTAAGATTTTATATATCTATAACTAATAATAGATTAGATCTTTTTAAATTAAGAAAATATATAGAATATACAAAAAATTAAAAATTCCGCCGTCTTTGTGCACTCCGATAAAAATG
>CAIGRF010293670.1:28544-40204 GCA_903798235.1 Fraxinus ornus | reverse complement strand
GTCGTATGCGAATCTCTATCGTCTCGAATGATTTTGATTTGAATGTTTAACTTTCACTTTTATTTTCACTTCAAGTCCGATTTATGATGTGTTGATTTTGGCTATGCGCGATAGATTTTAATATTGAACTATCATCACTCAAAATCAAATATTAGAAACAATATTAATCTTATTTGTTATAATCAAAACATTAAGGTTATAATCAACCATAGGTCAACAATACTGTTTTCTTCTTCTAAAATTACATTCTATATATATACTTAATTGTGTCTAACCCTGTTGTTTTACTTTGCAGAAAATTTTAAAAAATAGAGGCACCCCACTCCGGACATGGCCACCATACTCGCTACCACCTCCACCTATGGTATGAAGGGTCTGAAGCCCTCATCTGTCATGGCTAAGTAGGTGAGAGAACAAGTTGAAAAGATCTATCAGGAAGCTGCAGCTAAGAAAAAGGGCAATCTCCCCTAAAGGACAACGGAATGGAAATCATTGAGGAGGTCCCCAAGAAGAAACACCGATTCTCCACCACTGGGTGGGTGGTTCGAGCGACATCCTTCCTCCCCACTCCAATGTCCCTATCGAGGAGAACTCTAGAGGTCCAAACTACAACGACTACTTTCCATAAGTACTAGATGGAAAGGTGGAAAAACTTTGTGGAGACTAGCGACGTCGTTGACATGTTTTTCCACGATGGTGAGCCAGGTGGTAAGGGCCTTTGGTGTCACCATAGAGGCTGAAGCCCTCTTTAAAAACCTTCAATGTAAAAATCGTAAGTTCGTGAATGAAGACTCTCAGGCTAAGGAGGGTGCTAGTAAGGCCAAAGCAGAGGTTGAGGCTATGGAGAAGAAGAGTGTTGAAGAGTCGGTGAAGCTCGCTTCTCCCTTGGCAGAAATTGACAACATGAAGAAGGGAAGATCCACTTGTATCAAAGTGAAGTGGTCTGTCTTACGAAGCAAGTACAGACATCTGATGCCCATCAGAGGCTAGCAGCTGAGGCCTTAGAAAAGGCCAATAAGAGAATGTTGATCTAAAAGAGCAAGTGGGGGAGCTGAACTTAAAGGTTTCTGACCTAACAGAAGAAGTTAAGACGGCTCAGCAAGAAGCTCAATCAGCTTGGGATGACACCTCAAGCATTACATTTTGAACTTCCATTTGATAGAAGCATACCAAAGCTCCGAGAAGTATTGGAAGAGGTATACCTACACAGAAATGGTGGAGTGGCTTAAGGTGAACATCGAAGGTATCAACACTTCTGAGTTAAGGTCGAAATTTCTTGAAGAGGGAGAACATGAGCCTCAGACTCCGGAATAAGGTAGCCAAGTGATTAAGATTGATGATGATGCTGCTGAAGAGGCTCCTAAAGCCGTGGCGCTTGATGCGATTGTTCCATTTGTAGCTCCCTCGCCACCACATGTATAGATAAGTCTTTTTATTTTTCTATGTAAATGGCTTCGGCCACAATTGTAAATACTTTTTGAATGAATGAAATTTCTTTTTGTTCACGTACTGATGTCACTTACTTTCTGTACTTATTGTTTGCTATTCATTGTTAGTGTAGTAAACCACTTCTACTTCAATAATAATATTAAAATTTATGCGTATTGAAACTTAGTAACATCGAACTTATATTAACATCAGACTTATAATGACATAAAACTTAAGCACATCGAAGTTCAATAACTTCAACTTCGTAATAACATCAACTGTTAGGAGGTCGTGTACCTTCATAAGTTTCTGACCCTATACACATCAAACTTCAATGATAACATCAAACTGAAGCCCTTAACCACTTCAAACTTTTATTTGACTTTGTTTATTTGTAATTTGCACAAGTGTTGGTAGTTCACTTGCCTTTTTTTTTCTTAAGCATGGGGTTGAGTGGTTCGTCAATGCTAAGACATACTTAATAACTTTTGTTGTTGAGGGCATGTGCAACACTTTGCGAGTGTATAGGCGGTCCATTTTAGGATCTGACTCCTCGTCGAAGTGCCCACGTATCTCTTTATAGGAACATGTCATCTATAAAGATGTTTTCCTTTTAACTTTTGTCAATAAGAGGTACTTCGTTACTTTATTGAACTTATTTTAATAGACTTAAGAACAATTTTAACTTACAAGATTAATAATTTTCCTAAGCATGAGGTTGAGTGGCTCGCCCATGCTGAGGTTTCTTTAACAACTTTTGTCGTTAAGGGCATGTACAACACTTCGAGAGTGCAGAGGTGGTCCATTTTAGGATCCAACTCCTTGTCTTGGTGCCCACACGTCTCTTTATAAGGACATATCATCTATGAAGAGGCTTCCTCCCAGGAATTTTGTCTCTTAGGAGGTAATTTAGTGCACAAATAATTAGATAAAAGTCAATTTCATTAAATCAAAAATTGTACAAACTGGATATTTGCATCAATACTGATAGTATTTTCGTAGATGCTCTGCATTTTGTGGATGAGATTGTACCTTTCCATTAATATTTTCAATTTTATAGGTTCAGGCGAAACCTCTTCCTTAATGTGGTAGGGGTCTTTCCAGTGGGATCAAGGGTTCCTGCACTGTGCTCTTTGGAAGATAAAAATACCCTTCGAAGCACCAGCTCATTCAAATGAAATGACTTCTTCTCTACTTTGGAATTATAGTACCTAATAATTTTCCATTGGTAAACAACTAATTTCCTTGGGAATCATCCCTCATTTCTTCAAAGAGGTCCAATTCATATCTTCTTACCTCGTCATTAGATATTTCATGAAATGAATTCGATGAGAGGATGGCAGACTTACTTCAACATGGGTCATTGCCTCAATCCCTTAAGCTATAGGAAACGGAGTTTCTCTTGTAACAGTTATGCTTGTAGTTCGTATGGCTCAAATGACTTGAGGCAGCTCATAGACCCAGACCTATTTAAAAGCATCCAATTTGCTTGGGGATGATATGGGGTGGATAAGTGTTTCTTAATGCCCAGCTCCTCGCACAAGCTTCTGACCTTTTTATTATCGAACTGTTGACCATTGTTTGAAACAATTGAATGGGAAATCTCGAATCTACAAATGATGTTTTTCCAGAGGAACTTAGAAGTATTGGCTTCAGTTATTTTAACAAGGGGCTCGACTTCTACCTATTTGGTGAAATAATCAATGGCGACAATTGCAAAGCTAGAGTTTCCTCTTCCTTTGGGAAGAGGGCCTATAATTTTAATCCCCCATTTAGCAAATGGTTGAGGCTGGAGACAACACTTAGCTCTTAAGAAGGCTGCATCTGAATAGTTGCAAAGCGTTGACACTTATCACATTTTTTGAGGAACTGTTGCACATCATTTTTCGAGTTAGGCCAATAATATCATTGCCTCCACACTTTCTCTACCAAGGACCATCCTCACGTGTGATTGCCACAGCCCTTCATGAATTTCTCGGAGCACATAGTTGGCTTGTTCCCCATCTATGCATTGAAGTAAAGGCAAGGAGAAATCCTCATTTATATAATACATCGTCTTGGAAAACGAAGTGAGTGGCTCGTCTTTTGAGCTTCTGCGCCTCCTCTTTTTCAGAGGGTAATGTCTGGTCCATGAGGAAAGACACGATTGGCTTCATCCATAATGGAGTATCTTCAACCCACATTAACTCTTCACTAGTGGCGGAGAAGGGTCTAAGAAGATGCTCTGTGGGTACTATAGCGAGCAATTAAAAAACTTTACTGTTGGCCAACTTTGAAAGGGCATCGACATGAACATTTTTCTGTACTTGGTAGTTGTACCAACTCAAATCTTTTGAAAGCAGGAATGAACTCCATAAACCTAGCTGACTCTGAGAGTCACTATTGATTACGAGCCTTTTTGCCTACATTTCCTTGGCTAGTCTAAGGACCATGAGGAGAGCCTCATATTCTGCTACGTTATTAGTAACTTTGAAGTCGAACCTTACAACACGGGTAAGCTTATGTCCTTTCGGATTGACAAGAACTACTCATTGTAATGACCTGACCTTACGCCGCAGTCGTTATCATATCATACGTACTATCCGTTTTGGGAGAGTCTAGGCCCATTTTACCCCTCACGGCTTTCGACGCGTCCCCAGGATTCGAACCTAAGACCTACATCATATGGGATGCGTCAGAAAGCTGTGAGGGGTAAGATGGGCATAGGCTCTCCCAAAGCGGACAGTACGTATGATATGATAACGGCTGTGGAAGTTTTCTACTTTACATTAAGATTTCATGAAGTCCCGAAGTCGATAGCTATGCAAACGAATTTATTTTGTCAATTGTTCCTTGAGATAGAAAACAAAACATCAACTTTTATTTTTAAAAACTTTTCCTAGAATTTGACGTAAATTGTGGATGTATGCATGAGAAATGTTCTAAATACATTTTGAATTATTTCTCTTGGTATTGAACTATTTTGTCTTAAAAAAAATAAAGTCTTGATATTAAATTCGTAAGTTAAATTGTTATCCTTTCCGCTAAAAGTATAGTTAATTATATTATTAAGTCTATGGTCTACGAGTGAAGTAAAGTTAATTTAGTGACTTTCCGATCCATGCGGGTTAGGGTGTTATAGCGTGGTATCAGAGCACGAGTTTAGTCGATTCTGTAGACTTATTATATTTATAAAAAAACACGCATTTTTTGTAACGACCTGATCTTGCACCGGAGCCGTTATCATATCGTACGTACTGTCCGTTTTGAAAGAGCCAAGGCCCATCTTACCCCTCACGACTTTCTGACGCATCCCCAAGATTCGAACACAAGACCTCCATCATATGTGAGATTTAAGTTGAATCCTAGTACCAATTGATATGTACGATATGATAGTGGCTTCGGCTTAAGGTCGGGTCGTTACACTCATGCTCCTAACCCGTCTTCCCCTGATGATCCGTCGACAATGAGGCTCCATGTAGGAGGTTCGACGGGTACCATCTACTCTTCCATTTCTGGAATAGGGGTGAACTATGCTACAAAATATGCTAAAGTTTGTCCCTTTTATAGCAGTACTAGGCTTGAACACAATATCAAACTCACTGAGCTCTACAACCCACTTTAATAACCTTCTTGAAACGTCAGGCTTCTTTAGCACCTGCTTTAGGGAAATGTTAGTTAGCAATTGAATAGTATGGGCCTGGAAATATGGTCTCAATTTTCGTGAGGCTATTACCAAGGAGAGTGCTAGCTTCTTCATGCCTGGATAGCATCGGCTGTCAATAATACTTTGCTTACATAATAAACAGGCAGCTGGTGATCATTTTCTTCCTTGATCAAAATCGAATTGATTGCCTCAAGGGTTACTGCCAGGTACAGCTGCAATGGTTCGCTGGTCTTTAGTTTGGAGAGAAAGGGAGTGTGTCCCAATTGCTTTTTCAGCTCTTGTAGGGCTACTTCACATTCCTCTGTTTACTGGAACTTATTTCTCTCCTTTATAATTTTAAAGAAAGGTTCAATGCGGTTATACGTTCGGTGAGGCTCTGCACCTTCTTTAGTTTCTGAGACGATCGTATAGTAATTAGAGCTTCGATTTTTTCTAGGTTGGCTTCAATGCCCCTCTGGTTGACAATGTAGCCCAGAAATATTCCAAAAGCGACTTCAAAGGTACACTTTAAAGGATTGAACCTCATCATATACCTCTTTAATATTTGAAATGTTTTGCTAAGATGTTTGACATGATCCCTTGCAATCAAGCTTTTCACTAGCATATCGTCCACATAAACTTCCATGATTTTTCCAATAAGGTCTATGAACATTTTATTGACAAGTCTTTGGTAGGTGGTTTCGACATTTTTCAACCTAAAGGGCATGACCTTGTTGCAATACAGGCCCTTGTGTATTATGAAAGACGTATGTTCTTCATCTGATGGGTACATTGGGATCTACTTGTACCTGAAATATGCATCCATGAAGCTAAGAAGTTCATGTCCAGCGGTTGAATCCACAAGTTGGTCCATTCGGGAAAGTGGGAAACTGTCATTAGGACAAGCATGATTCAAGTTCAAAAAATCTACACAAATCCTCCACTTGCCGTTGTGCTTCTTGACTAACACTAAGTTAGAGATCCACTTTGGATACACAAACTCTCGGATGAAAAGGCTATCGATCAACCTTTTAACTTCGTCCTTTAGGGCTTCATAGCTCTTCGGATTGAGAGCTCCTCTCTTCTGCCCATGTGTTGTGGCCTTTGGGTCAATGTTCAAGCGGTGGAAAGTGAGTTTTGGGTTAATGCCAATCATGTCTTCATGCTTCCAAGTGAAGACGTCAAGATTTTTCAACAAGAAGCTTTTTAGTTTCTCATTGGCTTCCATTGGCAGATTTCTTCCAATCTGTAGGTGTTTGGAGAGGTCTTGTGGGTCTACTGGGAAGCTCTCTACTTCTTCCATAGGGGCTGTCTAAAGTTCACAATCAATAATGTGAGGGTCTAGTTCCTCCAAACTAGCTACTTATTCAGTAGCTCTCCCTTCTTCAAGGGTTTTCCATTTTCACAGACAGCCTCTTTTTCAGAGGTACGTATAACTCCAAGGATGGCCCCTTCTTCAAAGGCGTCGGTCATTTTAACGTATTTCCCTTGTTCAGGGACATCATCCATGTCAATGTCCATGGTAATCATATTGACGCTTCTTGGTTCGGCATTTCTTAGGAAATTCAAGTAACATTCTATCACGATCCTTTGATCACCTCTAACCGTAGCTATATCGTTCTCGGTTGGAAACCTTATGCACATGTGGTGGATGGAAGTGATGATCCATAGTTCAATCAAGGCTAGTCTTCCCAACACTCTGTGATAAGCGGAGTGATTATCTACCACCAAGAATTCTATGAAATGGTGGGCAGTCAATGGTGCAGTCCCCATCTCTATTGCTAGAGTGATTTTACCCCTTGGGATGATGCTATCGCCTGTAAAGCCATATAAAGGGGAACTCATTTGGGCTAGCTCGCGATCAACTTTCATCTTATCAAAAGTGCTTCCAAATATGATGTTATGATGTTGACATAGCTTCCATTGTCTATAGCATTCTTTTTATGCCATTGCGGGCTACGACGGCCCTCACAACTAGGGCGTCGAAATGTGGATAATGCATACCCGCTATATCGTCTTAGGTGAAGGTGATAGGTTGAACATTTCTTTCCATAAAAGCTCGATTGACTATGAAGCTCGTTATTGAGGGGTCCACCACTTTCCTGGCGTAATTTTTATGGGATTTCCTAGATTTTCTTCCAATGTATGGGCCTCGAAAGATCGTATCAATTTCTCTGAAGGGGTCTTAGCCAACATTTGCTCAAGGCTTCTTCTTTGCCTTTGACTTTCCTAACTCGTTCTACGTTAGTATCTCTCCTCCTAGGAGCGTCGATCCTGTTGGGTGCCTTGAATCAACATTCCCAGGCTGTTAGATGTGCCTAGGAGGAGCATCTCTTCAGAGACATTTGTTCCTCTCTTGATTGGCATTCTGAGGGTGTCTCTCAATATCCCTACAGTCTTTAGTGTTGTGGCTATAGGAATGATGGTACGTACATTCCTATTTCTAGGTTCAGTGCCTCACCCTCTACCCCTCTTTGTTTGGGATATTCTTTGATAGGGTTTGTTCTGGAATGTCATACTAGGTTTTACTTTCTCGCAGGCCAAAGTGGACACTGCAGTTAGCGTTGCTACAGGTAAGGCCTGTCCCGGGGTTGAGAGAGGTCAATTGTCCTTGATGGTCCATCAAATGTGAAGTTAGGCCTCTTCCTCTTTGCATTTGAAGAGGTATGAGTCATTGATTAGCCTTGTTCGTATGATCCCTCAATTTTTCATTGAGAATCCCACGCTTATCATTTCTAGTAAGGCATCATAGCTGGTAGGGTCTTTGTTTTGTACATCTCTCCAAAAGAGGGAGTTCATGTCCTATCCTCCCTTTAGAGCCGTTAGAGCCTCCCTATCCGTTACTTGCACACAATAGGTCATCTCACCCATAAAGCGGGACAAGAAACTTTTCAGAGTCTCGCCCTGCTATTGCCGCATATCTTGCAAGTGTTGGATTGGTCATTCTCCTTGTTTAATTGTGGCGAAGCGTTTAAGGAATGTTTTTTTAAGATCATGTCAGCTTTGAACCTCTCTTCTGGTAGTCTAGTGTACCTGATTTCGGTTGCTCCAATTAGGGTGAAATGGAAAGCTCTACACTTCATGGTCGAGTTAGCTCCCTTTAGATTCATATGGGTCTTGAAGCTGTTGAGATATTTTGTAGGATCACCTCTTCCATCATACTTGGAAATTTTGGGGAGTGTAAAGTTGTTCGTTATGGAGACATTTCTAATAGCTTGGGAAAATGGTGAATTATTATCATCATCGTCAAGATCGCAGGATCTTTGTAGTTCATCAGAATCATCATCTTCCCTAAATTAAGTATCTGGGGATGAATGGGAAGGTCCAACTTCACTTATGGCCCATTCTCACCTTTTTCGCCTATTTTAGGCAAAGGGATCTAAGGCACTTTATCGAGGAGGACTGGTTCATCTCGTCTTTCGAACTAAAGAGGCTCATGCTGCCTATTTTTAGGTATTTGATGAGGTCGATCCTGCTTATTTCTAGGCACAGAGGGATGATGAGCATGCCTATTTCTAGGCTCCCCTAGGCTCGACCCGTCGAAGAGCTTATGGATCTTTGAGGCAAGTCTTGTGGTTCATAGTTTGGTGAAAAATTGAATGGGGCCTCATTAGGTCGTTCAGATGAGTAATTGGTGGATGTATCAACTTCAACCTCCCTTTCCTATGAAGCTTCCATCCTTGCATGATGTTTATGTCCAGCCATTTATCTTTGAACCTCTTCTTACTCATGGTAGTGCCATTGCAATGGGGCATGGAATGTTCTGCTTCACTTCTTGCCCGCTCTCGCCTATTTCTAGGTGGATAGATCTGAGGCGCTTCATCAATGAGGACATGTTTGTCTTATCTTTCGAACTAAAGAGGCTCTTGCTACCTATTTTTAGGCATATGAGGAGGTCGATCCTACCTATTTCTAGGCACAAGAGGAGGAGAAGTATGCCTATTTCTAGGTGTCCCTAGGCTTAGCCTTCGAAGACGCTTACGAATCTTTAAGGTAGGTCCTCTGTTTCATAGTTTGGTAGAAAATTAAATAGGGCCTCATTAGGTCGTTCAGAGGCGTAATTGGTGGATGTATCAACTTCAACCTCCCTTTCCTGGGAGGCTTCTATCCTTGCGTGATATTTGTGTCCAGCCATTTGGCTTTGAACCTCTTCTTCCTCGTGGTATGGCCATTGCGACGAGGCATATAATACATTCCCTTGGGCTATATAAGGAGGAACTAGGTATCTTCATTGGCCACGATGCTCATCAGTAGTTCATACATGCTCGTGTTCTACTGGGTTATGTTCCTCATATTGGTGGATGTTGTGGCCACCTCCCTAGTAAGTCTTGTTGCTACCTTACCCCCGCCCTTGGACCTGCCCTGCCTATACTGTTGGTGAAGCTGATGGCGAGCGGACGGGACGGAACGTGAGGGTTTCCTTTGTTCAGGGTGTTCCTTTATCCTCCGAAGCGCATTCTCTTCGCTGCTCGAACTCATGCCAACAAGTTTTTTCTGGCTTGATGCCACCCTTTTCAAGGATCGAATTGATCTTGAGCCGAACGATTTCCCAACGATTCTTTCTTTAAGATCACTCATTTTTCAAGAGTTGAAAAATTCCTTCCAATTTGCTTACAATCGGCTTCCTCCTATAGGACACTCGTAGTTGAAATGTACCATTTTTCCACAGATGGTGTCAATCTGTTGACCCCGAAAAAATGTAACGCTTACGTAGATAATAGATGCCGAGCACACTTTCGGCAACTAAAGCAAATTTTGACGCGTTTTGATCGGAAAATCGATGAATAGCGAGACTAGCGTGAATGGGAGATATGCTCTACGGAGGGAAACAAAAATGTTCGAGCTCCGACGAGTGAAAAAAGGGTAATTCGCTAACAATAATCACCAATAGAATGCTAATGGAAAACAAGTAAAAAATCCAACTAAAATATATGTGAGTAAAGCTAGATGACATGTATAGAATTTTTCAAGATCATTTATTATCGAGGGTTTATGAGTTTAAAATCTCAGGATCCAACCATTTTTCAGTTACAAAGAGGTTCTATTTATAGTGCTTTGGCTGCCTGGTGTCCGTTGAATCAGAACCACGTGGCATCATCTTCTTTAGTGATGCTTCACATCAATGTCTTGAGGTTCTATTTATAGTGCTTTGGTCGACTGGTGTCCGTTGAATCAGAACCACGTGGCATCATCTTCTTTAGTGATGCTTCACATCAATGTCTACTACACAATAAATATATCAACAATGGGCCGGCCGCCATATACAATAGGCTGACACACCTGACACTCTTAATTACAAACGTTGCATCAATCATTTTCAAAGATTGCCTAAAAATCTTGCAAGAGACAACTTCAACTTCATGAGTTTCGGGTAAAATGAGAGCCTTGGTTGGAGGAGGCCTTATATTGGTCTTCTAGGTGAAGAACCTCAACTTCTTTGATCTCTTTGTACATCGCCTTGGATTTATGTACTTCAGCCGTTAGGTAGTCCTCCGGCATAAGAGTTTCGACCATCCATATGATTTCTTTACATTTGACCAGTTAGGTCTTTATTGACTTTCCTGTCTACGTGGATTTTTACGTGGCATTTTGACTTAAGTCTCGGATGCGAGGCGTAACAGGTTTCTTCAACAATATTTATTTTGTTGTTGGAACCCTAAGTTGAACGACAACTTGGTTATGTCATTTTTTATTTCTATAATCTTGTAGGATGTAATGTGATTGATCTGTTTGATTTTGAGCTTAGAGCAGTGATTGTCTTGTTCTCTATTAGGTTTATATAGCGAAGAAAAAGGTCCAAAATGTCGAAATTGGAGTTTGCATGGAGGGTTTCTGGAAAAAAAAATATAGATGAAATACAGATTGAGATATGAATAATAGTGGTCTATGGAACGGATTGAAGATTTTTTGGTTTTCAAGCTTGAAATATTTGATTTAGTGCTATAATGAAGAAACGGAAGTTTGGGGATTATTGGGCGACAAATGGGGGTGGTAATGAAGCTTGTTTGGTGGACTGATTTTAACTTTTAAATGTATTAATAATGAGAAGTGAGGATATTTTCTATTTACCATTTATAATTTATATATTGCGGGATTTGTGGATTAAAAAACCTTGGATTGTAAAAAAATGAGTTTTTATTAGAACTATGCTAGATGTATAGCCTTTGTGTACATCATCTTTGACAGCCCCTCACATAGGGGGTAGTGTACATTCATCTTTTTTTGTTTTTATTAAGCCCATGTTTGACAACCATTGATTGTAAAAAACAAAGTTTTGAATAGTGTTTATTAGGAGAATGCGTAGTTAAAAGGTATGAATTTTTTTTTTTAGTTTACGTACTGAATATTTTATTATGTGAATGTGTGGTTTGAAGATAAATACATAAAAAAAAGTTTGAAAATAATGGTTGTCAATTAGGAACTAAGTTCAATGTATGTGGTGAAATTTCAAGGTAAGTTTTTTAGGGAAAATTTCAAAAGAGATTAAGTTTCACTCATTTCAAATTAAGAGGTTAAGGTTTGAAATTTCAAATTTCAGATTTTTTAAGGTTTAAAATTTCAAATCTCAGATTTTTTAAAATTTTATTTATAAAATAATTAATTAAAT
>CAIGRF010293670.1:12805-28351 GCA_903798235.1 Fraxinus ornus | reverse complement strand
CAAAAATTGAAACGTTACAAATTATTTTATGGACACAATTCAAAAACTTTACATCTCACAATTTGCTCATCGGTCACAAATCAGGAATTTTATAAATCACAAATTATTTTACGGTCACAAATCAAAAATTTTATAGATCACAAATTATTTATGGCCACAATTCAAAAATTTTATAAGTTACAATTTATTTATCGGTCACAAATAAAAAAAATTATACGTCACAATTCACAAATATTATAAGTCACAACTTAGTAAACAATCACAAATTGTCAAATTATCAGTCATAAATTAACAATATTTTAGAGTGAATTGCCCAAATAGTCAGTGAATTTTACGCCATACTTCCAAGAGGTCACTGAACTTTAAAGATCACCCAAGTCATCACTGAACTTTGTAAAAGGTTTCCACGAGATCACTGAACTTTAAAAATCACCTCATTCATTACTAAACTTTGCAAAATGTTTCAAAGGGATCACTAAACTTTGCAAAAGGTTTCAGTAATAACTTGGGTGATTTTGAAAGTTCAGTGATCTCTTGGAAGCATGGCATAAAATGCAATGACTATTTGGGCAATTCACTCCAATATTTTAGGTGACACATTATTTCTTGGTCACGAATTATCTTTTTTTATTGATCACATATTATTTATTGGTCACAGATTAATCAATTTAATAGTCACAGACAACCACATAATCCATGACCACCACCTCACAACTACCTCAACAACACCGCTGCCACCGTCGCCGTCAAAACCACCACCACCTCCCGATAGCAACACCACCACCCCAAATAAATTAACAATCGTAGAAAAACACCACCACATTGTTGCGCCAGATCCACCACCACTTCGATAGACCCATCCAACATCTCACCATCACCATTCTACACATCACTGCGCACAATCACATAACAACGATGGTCTCATCACCACCACTACACACCGCCAGAGCCACCACCACACTGACATCACCACCACACACAACACACCGTACCCACAGCACCACCACACCACACCATAGCAGCGCACCATACATAGCACAACAAACTCACACCACTACCGCACCACCAATGCCATCAGCACTATAGTGCCTCTTCACCAGGTCCAATACTACCACTACAACATAACCAAAATCACCACCACTAGAACCACCTCCACAACCACACATCACCAAATCAAATCAATTAAGAGCACTGCGACATTTTCCAAAATCAGATCCCATCATCTCGACGACTGCGAACCACCAATGCCATCAGCGCTGTCGCGAACCACCATACTATTAGCACCGCCACTCACGCATGGCAGTGACTGCGAACTGGTATCAAAAGATTGAAGGTTTTGGGGGTGGTTTAGAGTCGCCGAAGCGACCTGTGATGGAGGTGGTGGTGTCGCCGAGAGGTGGTGCCAACAGTGGCGGCGGTGTGGGGTGTGTGGTGGCGACAGGGATAGAGAGAGAGATGATAGAAAATGGGGGATGAAATAATTAGGGTTTGGGTATGATTTAGAGAGAGAAGATAGATGAAATAGATGAATTAATATCTGACATTTGAAATAAAAACTATAATATCTTAAATTTGAAATATAATCTTCAAAACTCTGATTTTGTGTACAAATTTTTAACATTTTTAATGGGCTCATGCATCACAATCAAAGGCCCATAAGGGAATCATGGATGTCATGCTTCTTTGATGCACTTCTTTCAAATGATAGTCTACATATGGATTATTGAAATAGTAAAAAAAATGTTAAATTGTCCATCAAAGACATTCTTTAAATGTATGTCTAAATAACCTAAATAGTAATGTTCACCTCCATCTTTTGATTTATGTAATTTTTAAATTTAATTTAAATGGCACTTCATTATTAACATAATAATGTTATATATTATTTTCTATAGACTCAAACTATATCAATTTTAACAAAGCAAACTATTTAGGTTCTATTTATAGTGCTTTGGCTGACTGGTGTCCGTTGAATCAGAACCACGTGGCATCATCTTCTTTAGTGATGCTTCACATCAATGTCTACTACACAATAAATATATCAACAATGGGCCAGTTGCCATATACAATAGGCTGACAAACCTGACACTCTTAATTACAAACGTTACATCAATCATTTTCAAAGATTGCCTAAAAATCTTGCAAGAGACAACTACAACTTCATGAGTTTCGGGTAAAATGAGAGCCTTGGTTGGAGGAGGCCTTATATTGGTCTTCTAGGTGAAGAACCTCAACTTCTTTGATCTCTTTGTACATCGCCTTGAATTTATGCACTTTAGCCGTTAGGTAGTCCTCCGGCATAAGAGTTTCGACCATCCATATGATTTCTTTACATTTGACCAGTTAGGTCTTTGTTGACTTTCCTGTCTACGTGAATTTTTAAGTGGCATTTTGACTTAAGTCTTGGAGGCGAGGCGTAACAGGTTTCTTCAACAATATTTATTTTGTTGCTGGAACCTTAAGCTGAACGACAACTTGGTTATGTCATTTTTGATTTCTATAATCTTGTAGGATGTAATGTGATGGATCTGTTTGATTTTGAGCTTAGAGAAGTGATTGTCTTGTTCTCTATTAGGTTTATATAGCGAAGAAAAAGGTCCAAAATGTCGAAATTGGAGTTTGCATGGAGGGTTTCTAGAAAAACAATATGGACGAAATACAGATTGAGATATGAATAATAGTGGTCTATGGAACGGATTGAAGATTTTTTGGTTTTCAAGCTTGAAATTTTTGATTTAGTGCTATAATGAAGAAACGGAAGTTTGGGGATTATTGGGCGACAAATGGGGGTGGTAATGAAGCTTGTTTGGTGGATTGATTTTAGCTTTTAAATGTATTAATAATGAGAAGTGAGGATATTTTCTATTTTCTATTTACCATTTATAATTTATATATTGCGGGATTTGTGGATTAAAAAACCTTGGATTGTAAAAAAATGAGTTTTTATTAGAACTATGCTAGATGTATAGCCTTGGTGTACATCATCTTTGACAGCCCCTCATATAGGGGGTAGTGTACATTCATCGTTTTTTGTTTTTATTAAGCCCATGTTTGACAACCATTTATTGTAAAAAACAAAGTTTTGAATAGTGTTTATTAGGAGAATGCGTGGTTAAAAAGTATGATTTTTTTTTTTTTTTTTTAGTTTACGTACTGAATATTTTATTGTGTGAATGTGTGGTATGAAGATAAATACATAAAAAAAGTTTGAAAATAATGGTTATCAATCAGGAACTGAGTTCAATGTATGTGGTGAAATTTCAAGGTAAGTTTTTTAGGGAAAATTTCAAAAGAGATTAAGTTTCACTCATTTCAAATTAAGAGGTTAAGGTTTGAAATTTGAAATTTCAGATTTTCTAAGGTTTAAAATTTCAAATCTCAGATTTTTTAGAATTTTATTTATAAAATAATTAATTAAACATATATTTTATTAATTAAATATATATTCCAGTGTTTAAGGTATATTAACCAGTGTATAATAATTAACCAGTGTTTAGTGTTTAAAATATACAGTGCTTAAAAAATGCTAGTGTTAAGTTTTTAAAATATCCAGCTTTAAATAAGTAAACAGTGTTTAGTTTTTTTGAAACGTTACAAATTATTTTATGGACACAATTCAAAAACTTTACATCTCACAATTTGCTCATCGGTCACAAATCAGGAATTTTATAAATCACAAATTATTTTACGGTCACAAATCAAAAAATTTATAGATCACAAATTATTTATGGCCACAATTCAAAAATTTTATAAGTTACAATTTATTTATCGGTCACAAATAAAAAAAATTATACGTCACAATTCACAAATATTATGAGTCACAACTTAGTAAACAATCACAAATTGTCAAATTATCGGTCATAAATTAACAATATTTTAGAGTGAATTGCCCAAATAGTCACTGAATTTTACGCCATACTTCCAAGAGGTCACTGAACTTTAAAGATCACCCAAGTCATCACTGAACTTTGTAAAAGGTTTCCACGAGATCACTGAACTTTAAAAATTACCTCATTCATTACTAAACTTTGCAAAATGTTTCAAAGGGATCACTAAACTTTGCAAAAGGTTTCAGTGATAACTTGGGTGATTTTGAAAGTTCAGTGACCTCTTGGAAGCATGACGTAAAGTACAATGACTATTTGGGAAATTCACTCCAATATTTTAGGTGACACATTATTTCTTGGTCACGAATTATCTTTTTTTATTGATCACATATTGTTTATTGGTCACAGATTAATCAATTTAATATTCACAGACAACCACATAATCCATGACCACCACCTCACCACTACCTCAACAACACCGCTGCCACCGTCGCCGTCAGAACCACCACCACCTCCCGATAGCAACACCACCACCCCAAATAAATTAACAATCGTAGAAAAACACCACCACATCGTCGCGCCAGATCCACCACCACTTCGATAGACCCATCCAACATCTCACCATCACCATTCTACACATCACTGGGCACAATCACATAACAACCATGGTCTCATCACCACCACTACACACCGCCAGAGCCACCACCACACCGACATCACCACCACACACAACACACCATACCCATAGCACCACCACACCACACCATCGCAGCGTACCATACATAGCACAATAAACTCACACCACTACCACACCACCAATGCCATCAACACTATAGCGCCTCTTCACCAGGTCTAATACCACCACCACAACATAACCAAAATCACCACCACTAGAACCACCTCCACAACCACACATCACCAGATCAAATCAATTAAGAGCACTGCGACATTTTCCAAAATCAGATCCCATCATCTCGACGACTGCGGACCACCAATGCCATCAGCGATGTCGCGAACCACCATACCATTAGCACCGCCACTCACGCATGGCAGCGACTGCGAACTGGTATCAAAAGATTGAAGGTTTTGGGGGTGGTTTAGGGTCGCCGAAGCGACCTGTGATGGATGTGGTGGTGTCGCCAGAGAGGTGGTGCCAATAGTGGTGGTGCCGACGGTGTGGGCTGTGTGGTGGCGACAGGGATAGAGAAAGAGATGATAGAAAATGGGGGATGAAATAATTAGGGTTTGGATATGATTTAGAGAGAGAAGATAGATGAAATAGATGAATTAATATCTGACATTTGAAATAAAAGCCATAATATCTTAAATTTGAAATATAATCTTCAAAACTCTGATTTTGCGTACAAATTTTTAACATTTTTAATGGGCTTTTAACATTTTTAATGGGCTCATGCATTACAATCAAAGGCCCATAAGGGAATCATGGATGTCATGCTTCTTTGATGCACTTCTTTCAAATGATAGTCTACATATGGATTATTGAATTAGTAAAAAAAATGTTAAATTGTCCATCAAAGACATTCTTTAAATGTATGTCTAATTAACCTAAATAGTAATGTTCACCTCCATCTTTTGATTTACGTAATTTTTAAATTTAATTTAAATGGCACTTCATTATTAACATAATAATGTTATATATCATTTTCTATAGACTCAAACTATTTCAATTTTAACAAAGCAAACTATTNCACCTCCATCTTTTGATTTATGTAATTTTTAAATTTAATTTAAATGGCACTTCATTATTAACATAATAATGTTATATATTATTTTCTATAGACTCAAACTATATCAATTTTAACAAAGCAAACTATTTTAACATATTTATTTTTAGTTTTTGAAATATTGAGACTAATTGTAGAATAATGAATCTAATTAACAAACATAAATTTACTTTAAATTAGTAGTATGAAAATCTTTTTAAAAAAATATTGTTTTTAAAGAATTTTTTGTTTTTGTGTTTTTATGTATTGCATTCGGTTCGATCCCAGTTGAACATTTTGACCATTAACTCTTTACCTTTTTCGAGTCGATGCTCGAATCAGTTTTCAAGACATTGTTATAAACAAAACATATAGAAATGAGTAGAGAAAAGTGGATTGTACTTGTGAATTTGATCAAAAGTGTTTATAAACAATAGTATTTATAAAGACTTCCCGAACATAGGATTACTTATAAGTTCAAAACACAGTCTAAAAACCACTCTGCCACTCCTTATTAATTGCAGGTCGATGTTATTAAAAGCATGCTTGATTCTGCCTTTTAAATTATTTATTTCATAAAATATAATTTGAAATTACTTTTTCAATAATAGAACTCTTTGATTAGTTAAAACAAAAAAATCTCGATTACTTTTACAAGAATAACTTTTATGCTCTCCATTAATGCCTTGCTAGCCAACATCAATCCTATATAGAAACTTGTTAGGTGATGCAATTTTATGGGCCCATATGTATTTCTCGAGTTTGGTTGAAAGGGACAAGCACTTGATATATTGGAAAATGTTCAACTTACATACACCACTAGTTTTATACTTTTATTTGATGGTGAGCTACAGCTATATGAATTAATCTCATCAACTACAAGTTCTCAACACCCACCCATATTCTAATGTCTTCTCATTCAAAAGGCATATGACAAATTATATTAAATTTAAAAAAAAAAAAAAAAATTAACACCCATTATTTTGTAGTGTCTTTTTTGCATATCGATAGAGATGGTAACGAGATCGTTCAGGATTGCCTTGTCCTGTGTTCATGCTTAAGGTAGGACGACAACAGGACAATCTTTAACCCCATTTATTTATTTATTCTTTTAAATAAATTTTATGGTAATTCGCGAATTTGGCTAATGAGCTTGAATAATTGGTTCGGATTTGAGCATAAAATAGTTGGCTAAGGTGAATTTTAACTATGCTTGAATTTTTCTATATAAGCAAGGTGGCAAATCGTCCCACTATCCCGTCGAGATGGGGGCACCACGGTAATTGTAATTTTCTGGTCAAATATTCGTCCCCACCTATTGGGTTGAAAATAATGGTAATAAATTTTGAAGAATAATATATTTTTATAGGAAATTAAAGAAAGTTTAAATCTTTATTTTGATATTTGTGTATATATTGAATTTTGCTTAATTTTTGAGGTGCGCATGGTGTGGCTATCGAGGGAAGAAATGCTACAATATATTTGTTCCTAACCTGCCACGGTATTGTTGCACCTTATTATTTAATAATAATACACTGCAATATTCTCTTTGGCTAAAGTTTCTCGTTCAATTTAAATTTAATAGTTTGATTTTTGAGAAGACAAGTTATTTCACTATTTTCTTAATCAAAATTTCCTGCATTGAGAAATGTCTTATTATTCTTATTTTTATTTTTCTTTCTGTTTTTGTTTTGATCAAGACTTCTATACTAGTTTATACAAGAAAACAGACATTGTTGTAGGTCGTTTAGGAATTGTAAAAGTATGTTTTGAAACTGTTCATAAACGATTTAAATTATTATATTGAAATAAGTGACGAATAAATGAGTAATACTTATCGATTTCTCAATACAAGTGGATAAAAAGTGACTCAAGTATTTCTAAACATGAGCCAAACAGTCTAAAATGCTTGGCATTGTTGTGCCATTGATTGACGAGTCCATTCGACATGAGTAAAGTTTTTTAGCAATACTAATGTTAAAATATCAATCTAAATGACACTAATATTATATTAAATAATATGTACAATTAATTGAAACATTTAATTATATGTTTTATTGATTCTATCACGTACCGTCACATAAAAACATAAAATTATAAGTCTTTTGACCTTATCAACAAATGAATTTACGATTTTTGCGTGAATCGAAAATTCAATTTTTAACCAAACTTGCAGTCGTAGGCTACCCCTATCATCAAATAATGGACCCACACCAATTCATCAAGTCAAAAAGAAAGATTTATGCATAGAAAAATTAGGTTTGTAATATTTACGTTTCATAGTTTGTACATGAACACGGCCACTATTTATTGGGCTAAAGACAAGTAAATAGTATAGACACCCACCATATCACCAAAACCTAGCAATTTCTTGTATCTTTCTTCGATCTCTCATTAATTCATCATCTACCCATCTCACCAACTTCACCCCTTTTCATAAATTTAACTGAAAAAGGTTAAAAAAGATTTGGGATTGTTATATATAGGACGAATTCTGCCCTCATTCCAAACCCAAGGGCCAAGAAAAATTTAGAAAAATAAAGGGCTCTATCTAGAATTTTCTTGGAGATCGAAAGACGCAGATCTGAAGCCATGGGTGGAGGTAATGCACAGAAATCCAAGATGGCTCGTGAAAAGAATTTGGAAAAGATGAAGGCTGCAGGAAAAGGTATGTGAATGTTTTTTTGGTTCCATGATTTTGATATCAAATAGGTAATTTATTGATTTGAATAGGATTTAATCTGATGAAAAGATTGTGATTTTTGCGCAGGAAGTCAGCTTGAATCCAACAAAAAGGCCATGACGATCCAGGTTTAGATTATATATTTCTTCTACATAATTTTTATTTTGTCTATCTGGTTTAATTTAGGTTTTTTTTTTTTGTTGATGTTTTCTTGGAGTATTATGTATATGAAACTTGCAGTAATTTTCCGTTCATTGTTTTAAGTGTTTTGCTTAATTAAAGTATATTTTCCAAGATTGTTATACTCTTTAAGAAGTTTTGATTTTGCTATTCGATTTTGGAAAAGGAGAAGCAAACCGGTTTAGGATTTTTCTTGGTGAACACGAGACTAATTTTTCGTGTTTTAACTAAAGGAAATTAATGTTTGAATTTAAATTTTACTCGCTATGGTTTGGATATTCATGACAGAAAAACAATGAGAAGTTAAAACTTAAAAATGCCTCATTTTTATATTTTTGAAAAACCTCTGGCTGATTTGTAAATTAGAGGGTTTGAAACTTGCTCAACATTTTCTTTATCTGAGAAAAAAGTGCAGCTTCTTTTGGCTGGAGAATAGCTTTGGGTTTTGAATTGAGCTATGTTGCAAAGATAAAAACTATCTTTTGTATTGGAGCGTTTAAAGATTTATGGTTCTGAATTCGTTTATTTACTGACCAGCTTGAAAGTGGAAAGTGTCAAGGAGTCAAGTGAGTTGAGTTGATGCTATACTTGACACAGACAAGAAAAAAAGAGAGCTTTCACGTGGAAGGCTATAATTATCTTGTTGACGGTCAATGATCAACGACCGTCCTGACTCCTTCAAGATTCTGAATTTACTACTGGATATGTGGGAGAATGGAATATTTAGAGGGCCTCTATAATGCAAAATTATGTCAAGATTGGTTGTGCATATACCTTTTGGTTTGAAGCTGTTAATAAGGTACTTAATTCATTAATGAGGCATTATTGTGAATATGTTATTGTTAATTCTAATGCTTCATCATTGCATATAAACATGTTGGCCAAGATGAATTCTCGACTGTTTTTCGAATGTTTGTTAATATCATTTGTTTGCTCGTTGACAAAAGCATTTAAAGTGTGTTTGATTGTGAGTATGGAATTTGCATGAAAAGAAAATAAATTCTAGACAATTCAATTGCCTAGAACTTATTTGTATGAAAATTATTATTTAAATGTGTTTGATTGATTTAGTTTTCAACTCAAAAAATATTATATTTGTCTATTTTTTGGAGAAATATGGTCACGTAATAAAAAATTGGAAAATTTCAAAACACCCCAAAAATAGAAATCTGAGTGAAAAAATAACATTTTTCATAGAAAATAAAGCTAATCAAACACACTCTTATAGTTTTCTTGCTTCACTGATTGTTGTGTAATGCATGTCAAGCCTGGAATTTCTTGTTTTACTAAAGATGTCAACTTGTGTGGAGTTGTATTGAGATTTGATAATCGGGGTGAAGGAGATCGTATGCATCTAGTTAATAGCTCTAATGAGGCACTGCGACTTTTCTAGGAATGTCACTTTTTCACATTCTCATTCTTGCAAACACATTTGATGCATCAATTGAATTGATTCAAAGAAATATGAATTCAATGCAAGTTTAAAATAAGATTTTTAAATTTATATATTTAAATTTTCAAAAGTACACACGTATGTATCTAGTTAATTGCTCAAATGAGGCACTGCAAGTTTTTCAGAGAATGTCACTTTTCCACATTCTCATTCTCTCAAACACTTTGGATGCATCAATTGAATTGATTCAAAAAAATATAAATTAAATGTAAGATGAAAATAAGGTTTGAATTTGTATATTAAGTTTTCAAAAATACACAAGTATCCATCCGGTTAATTGCTCCAATGAAATACTGTGATTTTTTCAAGGAAACACCACTTTTCCACACTCTCATTCTCACAAACATCTTTGATGCGTCAATTGAATTGATTCAAAGAAATATGAATTAAGTGCAAGATTAAAGCAAAGTTTGAATTCATATATTTAAATTTTAAAAACACATGCATACATCTAATTAATTGTTTTAATGGGTACCACGACTTTTTCAGAGAACAGTGACATTATCATTCTTGCAAAACTTTTGGATGCATAAATTGAATTTATTCAAAGAAATACGAATTGAATGTAAGATTAAAATAAAACATGAATTTATATATTTAAATTTTTAAAAACTCACAAGTATGCATCTAGTTAGTCACTCTAACAAGATACTGCGACTTTTTCAGAAAAAAGTGACAGAAAGTCACTTTTTCACGTTCTCATTTTCGCATACACCTTAAATGCATCAATTGAATGACTCAAATAAATATAAATTGAATGAAAGATTAAAAGAATGTTTTAATCGATATATTTATATTTCCAAAAACACACACCTATTGTAATACCCCGAAAATTCTAGAATAAAAATTTATTTGTTCTATATATTATATTTTTATTATTTTGAAAAGTTGAAGGACTAAAGAAATATATGTATTAACTTCAAATTTTGGATTAAGTTTTTAGATATTGTTAAATTTTTATTACCATGACACACACTAATTTTTCAACTATAAATAGTGTGCAATTGTCTCACAATTCACCATAAGTGTCAAGGAGTCAAGTGAGTTGAGTTGATGCTATAATTTACACAGACAGAAAAAAAATAAAAAATAAAAAATAAAAAAAATAAAAATAAAAAAAAATAAAAAAAGAAAAAAGAAAAAAAGAGAGCTTTCACGTGGAAAGCTATATTTAACTGGTTTGCATTAAATTTTAGGATCTAAATAAAGCAAGCTTCAGGTATTCAAGATCTTCATTTAATCCTTTGTTCATGAATATTAGTGCACTAGATTTTTTATGATTATGCATTTGTCAAATTGTATGCATCCTAGTTGATACCTCCACTGCAGTCCTCCATCTTTTGATTGATTTTCACTTCTTCTATTATTGATCAATCTCTCCGTTTTTGTGCTGTACTCTGGATCTCGTTTAGCTCTTTAGGTGCAAGCTATAAAGTTCTTTATTCGAGCATCTTATTTTCTCCACTATATTTCGAACTCCAAAGTGACAAAGGAAGGACAGTTTACTTTTACAATATGATGATAGTCTGAATTAGCTGCATTTGTACACTTTCAATTCGAATACCCATCTTAGTAGGTGGAATTGGTTCTGTCTCTTCGAGACATCCTTCCTGCTGAGCCTTACCCCCTTCCCCTGGGCGGACCCACATGCACTAGAAGATGAGAATGGTCATCTACGTTAGATGCACAACTATATAAGCAAGAATTTACAAGTGTGATGTAGAATTTTCCGCTAAAGTTGTATAAGGCATCTTGTGCTTAATGTTTATGATTCATGCTTGTATATATTACATTTATCATCGTTCCTAATGCTTGGCAGTTGTGAATTGCAGTGCAAGGTGTGCATGCAGACATTTATCTGCACTACTTCAGAGGTGAAATGTAGGGAACATGCTGAAGCAAAGCACCCCAAAGCTGATGTCTACGCTTGTTTTCCTCATCTTAAGAAATGATGATTTCCAGTTAAAGAAACATCAAATATGGGTTTCAACTGTGTGTTCAATCTGTCATGTGATTTAGCTAGGACCGGTTTCATTGTTTCTATTGAAATAATGTTCCAAACTGTTGTTGGTTAAATGGCTTGAAACTCTTAAATATGTTTATAATATCTCCTGTTCACTTTCATTTTATTACTGTTTTGTGAAGTATGATTGGCAGCTTCCAGAATCTAATGATTTAGTGGTGCCAGATTTTTAATCGTCTGTCCTCATTTCAATGTCTCGTTGGCCATCCTAGTAAAATTGACAATTCATTACATTAAACTCTAGTTAGCATATAGCAAGACACTATTGTAGTACATTCTGTGATTCCTTCCTTGCTATTTGCTAACAATATTGAGTTGTCAAATGTTGGTGGTGGATGGCCAAAGTGATCAAGAAATGAGGACAGTAGATCTCAACTCGTATTTAGTAATAATGGGGCTGAATTCGAAAAATCATTACAGATGAGTTATCGCATTATAGCAAAGATCTACAAATAATTAAAGAAAGGTAGTAAGATTGACAAATTGTCACATATTGGGATCTCAACTCTACAATGGGTGTTTGGATTGGCAACCACCTTGTGTTATTGATATGAATGCATAGTTTGATAAATGGATTACAAAGTCTTGCTCAGTTTTGTCCATTACTTGCTTGCCCTACATGTTCAAACTACACAATGAGCGACCACAACACCCTAATTTAATACTTATGCAAATTTCGTTATTGACATGCCGGATGGGAACAGTAACTGAAGAAGATAAAATTTGGTTTGATATCCTGACGCCAAATATGCCTTGCATTTCATATCCCGATATTTGTGTTCACTTGCAAGCAATGCAGTATAGTTTTTCTACGATAAATCTGCATTCAATCTTGACATGAACAACACCAAATCTGATAAACATAACTCGTAACTATAGTAATAACTATAACGCTGTGATAGCTAAAACACGAACTAAGACCAATCATCAGAGAATCTGCGAACTGCAACATTTGTCATTTCAATCATACAAGTATTGAAAATACAATATCTTTGCAATGACGAGGGAATTAGGAGAATGCTATAAAGCTGTTTAGCGACTATCATCTTCAGAACATGGAAATTTCAGACATTATTATCTCACTTAGACATGTAAAAGAGTACAAGCCTACTGAGTCCGCATTCTACTATTTTCAGCAGCCCTCACTTGGATAAAGTATGGATGAGCCTGAGATAAGAACAAGGGTGCTTAAGAAATTTTTATTAAGCCAAATAATAGATCGAAAATGTGAATTTAGCAGAAATGTGATAGAGAGGCTTAACAGTATTCTAAACAGCTGTTTCTAAATTTTTTGATCTTCGAGAGTGTAATACCAAAATCTATTGCAATGCAAGATTATAATCCATTTGAATCCAAGAATGAAGAGCCCAGATCAGAAATTTGAAAAAACAACCAAGGTAGCAGGCATACAAGTACAAGAACAGTGAAATTGAAGGCACCTAAATTCTGGAACTAAAACCCGCTGTGATAAAGGACTCTGCCAATGAAATAGGAGATAAAGAAAGGACAAAAATATCACCCTCATTTATTCATCAAATACACTGCTAAAATAACGGACCGCGAGATGCAACAAAATGCAAAACTATGCAAAGCATGCAATCGAGAGCTATGTATTGCACATTCTTGGTGAGAAACAGATGAAATATAGAAATTAAAAATAACTAGTTGATTATGTGTTCCAACATTATTGATTATTATCTAGTAAGATATACGGAGGCTGTAAGAAACATCATCTCAGAAATCAAGACCAATTAAAAGATATTTGAGAAATTAGCACATTAAAACCAAGTTAAAAGATCATTTTTGAAATGATTTAAAAGGTGAACTCAAATTAAATAAATATTTTGGCTCAAAAAAATGTGAATTCTTGGAAGCAAAGTGAGGCTTAGGTATGGGAAACTCCACATATTCTCCAACTGTAAGAAATTAGAAAAAGTTAAGAAACCGAAATTTACCATCGCTTCTTTAGCTGTAAGCCTATCTTGATGATCATACTGGAGAAGCTTATCAAGAAAATCAATGGCCTGCACATGACATTAGAAGAAAATCGGACAAATCAACAGTGAAGTTGTACAGGCAATTGATGACCAAAAAAAATAAAAAGCAAAAGGTCTATAAATGAATGACCTCTGGGGAAACGAGATGCTGATTATTTGAATTGATAAATCTAGACCAGGGCTTCCTGCTGTGCCTGGGAGAGAAGCAGTATTGTTAGTTTCTCATTATTTCCCTCATAGACAAGATAGAGATGAACTAGGATGTTTGCAGATCAATTCCAGATATCAAGAAAAAGGAAAATGAGATATGAGATTCGAATTCTACAAGCTGTGTCTATTATGATAACATTTCTTTGCATTCTTATCTTATTGTATTGCCAGCTAGGTTCTGTGGAGGGCATGGAGACAAAACATATTCTAGTAGATACCTTCCAACAAGAGCATCAAGTTGAGGATCCAGTTCAAGATGATATTTGTTCAAATATGCATTCAACTCATCTGTACCAAGTACCTGTAATCACAAATCATTAAAAAAAAATGCCACTAACCACATATTGGAAAATTTAGTTTGTAGTACACAGTCCATAAGCTAAAAAGGAAAAATCGATGGATTTATGTGGTGAAAACAAGTACTAGTCTAGAAAGAACCCAAAATCTAATTCATCGGAGCTCATAATAAAATAAATGACTACAAATTGTAATGAAAGATTTGCCAATTATCCACAGAGTTTATATTTATGCAATTCAGGCAAATTGCGATTGAAAAATCCAGTCGTATAATCATGATTTTCACAAAACATAGAACCAATTTGCAGGTTAAGCCCATCCATAATCTGAAATCCTATTACTGCATTGAAGTATTATGCTCTGTCATACATGATAAGTAGACCCTCTTACATTGTTGGCAAAAACACTCAGAATTGGACCTTATATATGTGGATTTTCCAAGATGATAAAATCAGTGAATTTGGAAAGTTGAATTCTTTTGCTTAACATTATTGGTCCTTATATTTCCAGTTTCCCATTCTGCAAGTTATGAATTGGCAATAGCTTCCATACTTCAAGATTATACAGAAAACAATCACAAATAGTGTAAGTAATGATATATTCTTCCATAAAAAATATAGGATCCTAAACAGATAATGGAGATGCTATATCACGCACATCCAGATAGATTCACCAAACCAAGGTTCATCTAGTTTAGTGATAACGACATGTAGACAGTTCGAAAAATTATGAGCTTCCAAAGCAAGAGGCAAAGATACATGTAAAGAGAGGGAAAACTCAATTAAATTTCTGTAACCACTTAGGGTATAACTCACTTTTATTACGGCTTGTAAGGGGAGGTGTCCAAAGTACACATAAACTCACAATGCAAGTTTTTCACGAGCAATGTGGGATACAATTAAATCGTAACATTCCACTTCTATTCAAAACTGACATCCACGGCAGCATCTTTCCTAGCTTGTTAACTCCACAAAATTAGGGCATGTTCTCTTTGTCGTTTTCGGGCCGTTTTCTGTTTTGGATTTTCCAAAACGTCCAAAACGCGTTCTCTTCCCTATTTTCGAAAACGAGTTTTTGAAAACACAAAAAAAAATTGCACTGAAAACGCAAAATGATGTTTTTGGCGTTTTGGATGTTTTCTGTACAAAACTC
>CAIGRF010293670.1:0-12155 GCA_903798235.1 Fraxinus ornus | reverse complement strand
AAAAAACTATTATACACAAAACATTGTTTTGAGTTTCAAAGTAAACGTATTTTCATGGTTCATGTTTTCAGAAACACTTATCCAAAATAACAAACAGAACGCATTTTCAGCAATTTCAAAACAGACACTCAAAGCACAAAATACAAAACGAATTCAAAACTCAAAATAGAAAACTGAAACACAAAGAGAACGGCACCTTAGTCTTCTATTGGAAATAATCCTCCTTGAGTTGCCTTGTCTACAACGAGGGCCCCTCAAGAAGGTGCCTAGTTTGATACAAATTATAACCACCACTTTGAATAGAATTCACCCTTAAAACTTACAACGGGAGGATGCCCAAAGTCCTTATGAAACCACATGACAAGCCTTCCACGAACGACGTGGGATACAATTATATCGTTCCCTTATTCATATTTACCGCCATTTAGGCATCCATATTGTGAATCCTACTTAAGAGTAGGAAATGTAAATAATAACATTAGTATATTCCTTCGATCCTCAAATATTAAGGATAGATTTTGTGTTTAACAAGTAGAGTTCTTTGACAATAAGAAAGAACATATTTTCTTCTAACTGAGAGGAGTTTTAGATGCCCTTGAACAAAGTTTAAACGTCTCAAAACTCATTATAGAGATCAAATTCTCAAGAGAGATGTTTTTACCAGGCAAAGGAGCTCAAGTATTGAAATCTAATAAAACTACCCAAGTTAAGGAAGACATGGACATATTAAAAATGTTATGGGCATCCGCAACCTATTATGCACAAGCACGGACATGTGTATCTGACATGTGCTGACACGCGATCTTTCAAAAAAAGTATTTACACAAACGTCGCTGACACGTTGATTAATTCTTTAAAATTCTTCATTTATATAGTATAAATTTAGTTTTATATTTGTTATTAATTTCTCTAGTTGAAATCTTTTAAATATTACTACCTATTTATTATTTAATGACGACTTTGAATTAAAAATATATAATATGGGAGTGTCCAACCAAACCAAGGTTATAGACGTCCTACACGCTCACAAATGAATGATAACATGTTTAACCAACATTATTTGAAATTTCTCCGAAGTAATTTTATATTTGCATTTCATTACTCTTGTTTCTTAGTGTTCACATTATCTGGAAATTGATGGGCCTTGAACATGAACCTTCAAAATTATCTCAATATGCTACTTCATTGTTTTTTGCTATATAAATTGTTTTATTCCAAACAAAGCTAAGGGTTTAAAACCTTTCATTATAGAAAATCTTTAGGAAAACCCCTTCATGTCAATTAACTAAACAATTATTCATTCATTGAGATCATTTGTGAATTTGAGCTTCATCTTAGGGCCTGCTTGGAAGTTTTTTTCACCGATTTTGACTGGTTTTTGGTAGTACCGTTTATGAGGAGTTGGAAAAATCGGTGATTGCTAATTTTTTTTATCATCAATTTTTTATGGTTTAAAAAAACCCAAAATCGGTGGTGTAATTTTTACCGGTTCTCTCAACCACCAAATCGACGAATTGTGGCCGTTCCTTGTATTTTCTTCTAATTTTACCCTTTAAAAATAATTATTTACAACAAACATATTTTGTTCAAAAAATAACTTGTAAATAAAAAATTAACTTATAATGGTAAAGTTTACTTATAAGTGAAAAAAATACTAACTTGAACGTCAGTTCTATTGGCCTAGTTTGAAAAAAGATGTGGCTAAAATAGTTAGTACATGTAACACTTGTCAATTGGCCAAGCATAAAAGGCAAAACACTGGTTTGTACACACCTCTACCCGTTCCTGATTACCCTTGGCAAGATGTGAGTATGGATTTGTGCTAGCACTTTCACGTACCCCGAAGAAACATGATTCTATTTTTGTGGTAGTGGATTCTTCCGCCACATCTTGGCTACCACCATACTTTCAATGTTCACAATTTGGTTACTTATAAATGCATTTCAATCCTTCAAATGATCCTCTTCTACTTCCATCTATCGACCTTGACCCTGAATCTCTTGCCACTCCTAACCCAAAGCCACCTTTCCCAGCACACAAAGATAAAATTGATGTTATTTTAGATGAACATATTGTGTTGACTAAATATGGAGATGTTCAACGCTTCCTTGTTCGTTGGGTTGATCGGCCTGAGTCTGATTACATATATATTACTAGAAAGACACTACAGTAGCTTGACCCAAACTTATTGAAGCTCTATCAGAATCAGCAAGATCTTCCTTTGCCCAGTTCTCCTTCCACACATTCAGGGATACCAGATTCAGACCACCACTGACACTCTTTTATGGACATCGGAAGAAGCTCGTTCAACCTCTTGGTTTATGATTGGGCGATCAATTGCGGCCTCTTATGATTTATTCACTCGACAGGGTCGAGTTTTCTCCTCACAGTAGAGTTGATGCGGACATCACGATCTATTTTATTTTTTTATTAATTATGTTTTTTATTATTATTCGACTTATAGTAGTGGGTTAGCCCAAACTCGTTACTAGTAGGTTAGGTTTTACTACTTATTGGAATTTTTTTTTTTCATGGTAGTGGGACAGTAAATGATTGAATGAATGAATTAAGATTGGCGGCCAACTTTTCTTCCCTCTCATGTTCTTCTCACGGTTTCTTTCCCCTGCTTTCTTTTCTCTTCTGTTTTTCTACTTGATTCTCTTTTGATTGATAATAAATCCCAACTGATTCTACATCATACACTTTCTAAGAAAAATTATCTGTAAATGTAATTGCCTGTACAATAGGTTGTTAATTGAATTACTCAAGAGTAATAAACTCAGTATTTCACTAGGAGTGAAGTGAAAGAACTCTTCCATTCTGTTTGGAGTCTTTGCAAACAGATTACTCCAAGGTCGGTGTGACGTTACCAATTTGAAGAAGAAAGAGGATTGTTTCTGTTGTTAATCCAACCTTCAAGAAAGAGGATTGTTTCTGTTGTTAATCCAACCATCCAATCTGATATTGGAATAACCCTCTGAATTATGATTATTGTATTGTCGCTAGTAGTAAATTTTTAAAGATGGCCTTTGGTGTTATGGGTGTAAGTTTATTAAGTGAAACACTAAAAATCCAGACTGCACATCTCCAGCTTCCCTATTTATGTGCAGCTATGCACTCTAAGCTTTATTATTATCACTTAAATAGTTTAATTGGACATTCACTAAGCACCATAGTGGTACATCATTTGTATATTCTTCTAGATTAACACCACACAAAAGCCTTGATTGGAAAATCTTTTGAAAGTATCTTACAATTGTTAATTGGCCATGTTAACAATGTTCTACTCCTTAAGCTATTTTAAAATCTGGAGTAGCTGAAGCAGTTCTCTAGACGCCGATCTACATCAATTTATACCATTGAAAGTTGAATACAGTTCTCAAAGCCCTATGGAGAAAATAGTTCAAGAGAACTTTTGGAAAATGACTTCTCTTCAAATGATCTTTTAAGACACCAATCAGCACATTATTTCATCGAGTTACAGCGAGTCAAATACAGTTCTCAATTTAGGATGGCCATATGCTATACTCAAAATTACCTTGGCAATTTTGACAAGCTGATCATGGTTGTCATGACCGTAGAAAAATGGCTCCTTCCGGAAAATCTGCTGATAAAAAGAAAATGAGAACTAGTACAGCTACGGCATTCAACTAAATATGCAAATTTGTTACGAGAACAGCTCTCACCATTCCAGCGAACATGCAACCCAGGCTCCACATGTCTAAGGAATAATCATAGTCTTGCAAGTCCACAAGTAGTTCAGGCCCCTTAAAGTACCTGAATAATTATTAAAATAAGAAAGTCACCAACTAAAAATCAAAGACGTAATTTAGCTGAACTCTTTATCGTCAGCAAAACGAATGGAAAGTTTAGCATGGGCATCGAGGAGAAGAGAACAAACAAATGGATGGAAATTTAATTATAATCAATTAAACAAACCTTGAAGCCACTCGGACATTGTATTCTTTACCGGGATGATAGAATTCAGCCAAACCCCAATCAATTAGCCTGAGTTTACGTAGTTCATGATCAATCATAACATTATGAGGCTTGACATCTCTATGCATTATCCCTTGTGAATGGCAGTAATCTAATGCCTGCACGTTCAAAAAGTAAATGATAAATTAAGCATGCTATTATCAATGGGTCTATGTTATGACGGTAACTAGGAACATATGAACTAGAATATTCCATGTTGAAGATTAAGATTAAACAAAAAAAATGTGTCCCTTCTCGAGCTTAAGTTTTAGATGGTGGTTCAACATTGTATCAGATGAGAGTCTAGGGTTCAAGCATTGCAGCTATCCACTAATGAAATTGAGCATGTAACAGACATTTGATTAAAAAATATGATTTAGCGTGCACACGAGAGGGGCGTGTTGAAGATCAAAATTTAAATAAATAAATGTATCCCCTTTCTAACCACTTTAGGCTTTTAGATGAGGTGGTTCAAAACTCCCGTATTGACAAGTGAACCAATAATAACATGAATTCATGGATCAATCAGCATGCGGCTGAATATATCTTGTCAATTCTAGCGTATAATCTACTTCAATGAAGGAGAATACTTTAATGCAGTTATAAACTAAAGAACTTAAAGTTTCAAGATAGAATCCTTAAAGATATTGACAAAGTTTACCAACCCAAATCGTCTGGTCAACCTCAGTTTCTGCTCATATTAGTGTACTACTATCCTGTGTTAATTTATATCATGAAAAATATAGAAAAGAAGATATTAACATCCTGCACAGAGATTCATGGCAAGAAAAGTTCAAGGTTCACAGGGATAATATATTGTAGTGAAGCCACCACTCAAATCTCTCTTAAGAGAATCTCGACATCCTCACTAAACACAGAAAACTTGGAAATTGAAAGCCGCTTCATAGGGATTGGATATGACTCTATCAATTCCTTAACTCAACTATACGAGACCACTCAAGCAACGGTATGAAAGTACACTTTTCATTCCTCCTCACTTTATGTTAGCAGACCTACAGGTCTGGCTGGGGCTCTGCGCTCTGATACTCATAATAGCATAAAACTGGACATCATAAGCATGTACCCTCATGCTAAAAGCAAGGTCACATATTACTCTTAACATTTATATTGATCTAGGTGCCATTACAACTTTAAGACGGGCAGGAGGGATCAAAATAAATGTTCTCAGTTCCATTTATTTTCCAGATGTAATTATATTAATTTCAAGAGGCATGTTCAATCACATAGATCCAGATTAAATATGCCTGTTGCATAGTTATTTGATTCATTTAATTGATATTGGGAATCCAAAAGAAAATGCAGGATCTAAGTATATTTGTACTCAAGATCCAAGTCCCGGCATCCTAGGCTTGTCCAATACAAGATCAATTTGATCAATAATTTATTTTGCATAATCAACCATTAGTAAATAGTTAGGCAACAGTTTTCATTATTCACTTTTATATTCTAATAAAAGCATGCACATACAAGAACGCCGCATAAACCGACACATGCACTTGAACATCATGAAAACACACAGAAATAAGATAAAAGTAAACCTTCAGAAGCTCGTATATGTAGTAGCGTATGTCATAATCCGTCAGAGTTGGGTACAAGATTTTAAAATCTGTACTATTCACAAATTCAAAAATTAAACTAGGAGTTTTTGAGTCAGGATCCCTGACAATATCAAGCAGTTTCACAATATTTGGACCTCCACAGAGATTCTGAAGTATTTTTATCTCCCTCTTTATCTGCACAGTTTCAAATTATACTGAAAATCAGTATGTATAGCAATTTAATATATTAAGCCATCAAAGGAATAGTACATGAATCAGCAAATGCAAATGAAAGGAGCAACTCAAAATATTAAGCCTGCAAAGGCAGAGCAGGTCTCAAAACATGTCAGAGAGAAACCAAGTTTTTCCAAAAGATGCTTATGATATGTGAATGGGTTCAGTACGACATCCCCATCAATAAGAGTTTTGGGAAAGTATATTCACAATCTTGCAAGTTTCTCTGAACGAAACAAGAGAAATAAAGTTTTATTTCGTTAGTTGAACCTTACAGCATATACACCCTTTTATAATACATTAACGGAGCTAAAAAAGGAAAATATCACTAATTTGATGATTTTGTAAATCTTTTTCGAATCGAAGGGTGAGTTTAAGATTTAGACCATATAGTAAAATTCGGTATATTAGTATAAGTGTACAGATACATATACTAAATATTGCGATTTATTATATAATTTTTAGAACTAATATTTCGTTTAACTGAGGTTGATTTGCATAGAGATATGAAATTAAATTAGTTAAATGGACTCAATGAGAACTCGAGAGGGGTAGATTAAATACAATAAAAGATTTCGTTCGAACGCTACATTGTACTCTTGAATCTTGAATTAAAACTTAAAGATGATCAATAGATGAAATTGTTCAACCTTAATATTTGTTCATTATTTGAATTATGAATCAATCTTTGTGTGCATTTTAATTAATTTCAAGTGTTTAAACCAAAAATTCACAACAACATATAATTCTTTGTTTGCTTTCATCAAATAGTAAAAGATCTGATTAAGTTCTAAAGTATAGTTTGGTTTGGTATTGCTACCGTACATGACTTCGAGAGTCATGATGATATTACTTAGTTATGATATCGTACACTTACTATAGAAAAACGCAAAAAGTTTTTTGGTGCCACTCCTGAGGATTTATTTACTTTTAGTCTTAATTTATTTTATTTTTTACTGTTATTTGATTTATTTATTTTCTTTTATTGACAAATAAAAGGTGTTTGTTGTATACTCTGTACGCAAGGTGACGATCTTGAAACGTTTGATTCGGAGATATAATGTACTTTCAAGCGAAGACGAAAAGAACACAAACAAAAATAATAAAATCAAATGGCTGTCGATCAAAACATCTCTATTCCTATATAGTCAATGGGACAAGTTATCGAGAGAGTAGCGGCACTACTGGATCAACAACATGGAAATAAATGAAGGAGACTTGTCGTTTCAATGTTCTTGACGCCCATAGCAATACATGCGTGCTCCATTATAGTATATCCAGATTTGGGGTGAGCAACTTTCAAATAAGGGAAGATTGGATTAATTTGACGAGTAATACTCTCCAATTTTATGGTCTAGCTCATGAAAACCCGAACATACATATATCCATATTCTTAAAAAATTGTCAGAATTTTCATGTCACAAGGGTCAATAAAGACTATATTAAGCTGCGGTTATTTTCCTATACATTGTGAAATGTTGTATTGGAATGGTTAGATGTTGAATCTCGTAGAAGTATTACTATATGGGAGAAACTGACTAGAAAATTCTGCAACAAATGTTTCCCACCGACAAAAGTAGCAAAAATACGATTGGAAATTCAAACTTTTTAGGCATGCAACAGATTCAATGAGTTAATGAGAAAGCGTCCAATTCATGGGATCACCAAGGTAATCAAGTGCAATACCTCTACATCGAACTATCACTATAGTCAAAATCTCAGGTGGATTCCTCTACTGATGGATCGATCATTGGAAAATTCGTACAACATTGCATGGATTTGTTTTAGTTAATTGCCACGACACATTCAATGTTTTCATCAAAGAGTGGTACCACAGAAAGCGACTGAGATTTATACAGTACAACATCTATCAACTCACAGATAACAATTTTGACAAAACAGGTAGAGTTACTGATGAAAGCACAAATAAAATGAGCACATGCAATGATAACTAGTCTAGTATGTGAAAAGCGTGGAGCCAATTATCCCACAGAAAATTGATTGTCTATGGATTTTCTTGAAGAATAAGTAAACTTCATTCAAAAGGGTTCCCGCGATTTCAACCCACATGAAAAAATATATAACCCAGGATGGAAACAACAGCCGAACTTTAGATGGTCAGATAATCAGCAAGAGAATAGTTCAAATAATACCCAACGAGAGTAAAAACCAAGTTTGGGAAAGATGTTCAATCAGTATATGTAAAAGATAGACAATGTGTTCCAGTAAATTAATACAAACTTTCAAAATTAGCAAGCATTTATCAAGAAGCTAGAGACACAAATTGGTCAGATAGTTCAACAGCTGGTATAACGCCCACAATGGACATTGCTAGGCAATACAATGATAAATCCAAATGAGTAAGTGCAAACTATTACAACTAGAAGTGGAGTACAACTATTAGAGATACATGTGAAGCGGCTAGACATAAAAGACAAAGAGATAGAAGTTTAACAGGCTAATAAAGAAGAAAAATCTGCACCAATTGCAAAAGAGAAAGAAGAGAGAAAAGAAACATCTACAGTAAGAGCATCAAGTTCCATCAAGGCTTATGTGCCACCAATTCACTTTCCACGATGATTGCAAAACAAGAAGTTAGATATTACACATAAATATCCCTTTCGTAGATGCAATTTCACAAGTGCCCAACTGTGCCAAATTTTTTAAGGGGAATCTTTCCAACAAGAAGAAGTTGGGGAATATTAGACTATCTGTCTGAACGAGGAATGCAATACAATTCTCTTAAAGAAACTACCTCATAAGTTAAAGGACTCGGAGAGTTTTACTATACATTGCACCATTGGTTCAAATTAATTTGAGCATTCATTATGTGACTTAGGTGGCAACATTAATTTTATAACATTCACTATTTATAGGTCTCTTGAATTGGGAGAAGCAAAACCTACGACAATCTCTTTGCAACGAGCTGACATGTCTATTAAAAGACCAAAGAATTATAGAAGATGCGCTAATCAACGTAGAAAAATTCATCTTCCTGATGGATTTCATCATCTTGGACATGGAAGAGGATTCAAATATCCCTCTAATCTTGCAGAGACCTTTCTTGGCCACTATTGATGTATACGATGGGAACATGATTCTTTGGGTGGACAATGAGCATGTTATATTCAATATGTTCAAGGCAATGAAATACCCATTAACTTCAGATACCTGTTGCCAAGTAGACGTTCTTGAGGAGCTTTTAACTAATACATTTGGTGCCGAACATCCAACCATTCTATGTGAAGTGAGTATTGCACAATCAGAGTCAACGGATGTAGAAAAAACCTAATGTGCTATACAATTAGCTGAACAACCTATGAGAATGAGAGATGGGAAATATAAGTCTTTTGGTACAAATTAAACACCACCAGTACTGTCATAGAGAAGGCTCTAACTCTTGAGTTAAAGCCTTTGCCATCACATCTACATTATGTGTCTTTAGGAGACTCTGTTACACTTCCAGTAATTATTGCTAATGATATGACAGAGGAGAATGAGAAAAATTTATTGGAGGTAAGATGACATTAGAAGAATCAGCCATACTCTTTGTATGCACAAAATCTTAATGGAGGATGAGTCAAAACCCTCAGTGAATAATCAACGAGAAGGAAGTGCAAAATTGGCTAGATGCAGGGATTATCTATCCCATATTAGATAGTTCTTGGGTAAGTTCAATACATGTGCTGCCTAAAAAGGGTGGAATTTCAGTATAGAAGAATGAGAACAATTAGATGATACTAACACAGTTAGTAACGAGGTGGAGAGTATGTATAGATTACAGGAAGCAGAATAATACCACAGGAAAAGATTACTTCCCATTACCCTTCATTGATCAGATGTTGGAAATGATAGCAAGCCATTCTAATTACTGATTTCTAAACGGATATTCAGGATACAATCAAATATCCATTGCTCCAGAAGATAAAGAAAGACAACCTTCACATGCCCCTATGGAACTTTTGCATTTAAGAAAATACCTTTTGGCCTATGCAACGCACTTGCAACATTTTAACGATGCATATGGTCATATTCTCTGACATGGTGAAAGTATATCGAAGTATTCATGGAAGAATTTTCAGTATTTAGAGATTCCATTGATGACTACTTGAACATTTACCCTTAGTGTTACAATGGTGTGATGAAAAGAATTCGGTACTTAAATGGAAAAAGTGTCATTTTATAGCGAAAGAAGGAATAGTGTTAAGGTATAGGATCTCTTCACATGGTATTGAAAAGGCAAGATACAAATGATCAAAAATTTTATCCACCTACTTCAATTAGAGGAATCGAAAGTTTTATCAGGCATGCTGGGTTTTACAGAAGATTCATTTAAGACTTTTCAAATATTACAAAACCTCTATGCAATCAACTGGAGAAGGATGTACCTTTTAACTTTTCTGATGAGTTTTTACATGCCTTTAACACTTAGAAAGAAAAGTTAACGTATGCACCTGTTATAGTTGCTCCAAATTGGGAACTACCCTTCGAACTCAAGTGTGATGCCAATGATTTCGCAGTAGGAGAAGTGCTAGGTCAATGCAAAGGTATTGCATGTCATCTACTATGCCAGCAAAACTTTGACAAATGCCCAGGTCAACTACGCAACAATTGAGAAGCAAATGCTAGCAGTAGTCTTTGCCTTCAAACAAATTTTGTTGTTATCTGATTGGTTCAAAGGTGATAGCCTACATAGACAATGTAGCTTTGAACTATTTGTTCGAAAAAAAATGACACTAAACTACGGTTGATTCGATGGGTTCTATTACTTCAAGAGTTTGATATTGAGATTTTGTGATAAAAAAAAGGAACAAAAAACTAGGTAACGGATCACTTATTAAGGATAGAACGGTCGACGAATTTGGATGAGGAAGATATCAATGAAAATTCCCAGACGAGACGTTATTGCAAGTGGAAAAGGCTTTGTGATATACAAACATTGCTAACTATTTAGCTAGTGGGTTTATAGATCCAGACCTCACTTATCAGTAGAAAAAGAATCTCTATAAAGCGAAATTCTGTTATTGGGATGGTCCAAATTTATGTCGAAGAGGGGTAGATCAAATCATCAGAAGATATGTACCAAAGGATGAGATAAAGTCCATCCTATCATGGATTCATGCTTCAGCTTATGGAGGACATTTTGGCCCCATTAAAACAACGGCGAAGATGCTTCAATGCGATTTCATTTGGCAAACATTATTTGAGGACTCACAGTTTGTGGAGATTATGTGATAAGTGTCAAAGAACATATAACATATCGGCCCTAACGAGATGCCACTAAACATTTTGGAAGTGAAAATATTTGATGTATGGGGTGTTGATTTTATGGGACTTTTTCATCGTCTTATAATAATCTATACATCTTAGTAGTAGTAGACAATGCCTTCAAATAGGTGAAAGCAAAGGCTTTACCCACCAATGATGCAGAAGTGGTGGTAGGGTTTATAAAGAAACATATTTCAATCGATAGGGATCACCCAAAGAAATCATAAGAGATGGTAGGACTCACTTCTGTAACCGGTTATTCTAGGCACCGCTTTTTAAGTATGGGGTACAACGTCGCATTGACACGCCTTATCATCCTCAAACGAGTGGACAGGTTGAAGATTCTAACAGACAACTGAAAAAAATTCTGGAACTCACAATAAATGCAACTCGAAAAGATTGGTCCAAGAAATTAGAAGATGCTTTGTGGGCTTATCCCATCACATACATGACGCAGATTGAAATGTCGACATACTGAATAGCGTTTGGAAAAATATGTCACTTACCATTTGAGTTTAAGCACAGAGCGTACTGGGCATTGAAGCAATTGAACTAGGACTTAGAAAAGGCTAGGGAAACACGAAAGCTACAACTTCATGAATTGCAAGAATTCAGAAGCGAAGCCTATGAGAATGCATCAATTTACAAAGAAAAGACAAAGCAGTGACATGACGAGAACACTAGATAACGAATTTTTTGAGTGGAAGATCAAATGTTCTTGTACAACTCCAGACTTAAACTCTTTACGGGAAAATTGAATCAAGAAAGTCTGAATATTTCACGGTATCCCAAGTGTTTCCTTATGATACAATTGAGTTTCCAAGTTAATGGACATCACATCAAATACTATGTAGAGGATTTTTTTCACCGTTAAGGAAAGCCTTGAACTAGCTTCTCCAGAATAATAGCAGCACAAAAGTCCAACTAATGACTTTAAAGAAGAGCTTCTTGGGAGGTAACTCAAGCTCTATCATTCTCCTATTACATACATACATACACACATGTATGTGTGAGTGTGTGTGTGTCTATATATATTATGTTTTTAGTAGGGCTGTAAGCAAAAACCGTCAAATCGAAAAATGGAACAGAAATCGCATTTTGGAAACCGTCGGTTTG
>CAIGRF010293651.1:20012-36770 GCA_903798235.1 Fraxinus ornus | reverse complement strand
ATTTTATATTTGTGGTGTAACAATAATTTATTTAATTAAAACATATATTAAAACCCTAATTAAGTAATTTTATTTAAGGATATTTAAGTAAATAAGAAATTTGTGGTGTAGTAATTAAAATTTGTAGTGGTAATATAATTACCCTTTTATCAAACATTATTTGCTATCGTTTTACCACACATTCACCCAATAAAATATTCTACACACAAATCAATAAGGTTACTTTAAATTTTAACTACACATTCTCCAAAAAATACTATTTATTGCATCATTCTTCTCCCAGGAGACAAACACAGCCTAAATTTATTTTACCAAACTCCCACAGTCCCACTATTGTTTGCAAATTATCTTTGTTCTGGTTAGGTACTGTGGTTGGTGGATTTTACAAAAAATATGAACAATAATGCCACTTATGTTTGACATCATCCATAGTGTCAAACTTTCACTGGTCTAAAATTATTTTTTCATTTTCAAACTGTGTGATGACACGTGATGTAAAATTTGCTGCACACTGATGAACACCAAGATTGAATTATGAAAGCATATTCCAATTTACATTGATTGGATTCCGTTTCTATCATCTTTCATTCTTGGGCTTGTTCTCATTGTAAATGAGGGCTAATGCCGTAATCAATTTGGGCTAAGGAGGAAAATAGAGAATTTTAGGCCCAATAGTCCAACAACAACATTTTTTACAAAATGGCCCAACATTAATCTATGGTTCCACAAACGAATTGTCCACCGAAAAACGAAAATTAATTAAAGATTTACATATCACGATGCTGCATGCGAATTATGATTACATAGCCAAACCTTGAAGTTCTTGTTCACTTTTAATTCTTGTAAATGTCAATACAGACTTATACACCAGTATTAATTCACCTGTATTACACAGAACTCTAAGTAACATGCCTACGGAGACAGAAGGGGGCTGCCTGCCTTGATGAGGACAAAAATACTGCCACCATCTCCTCTCGAGATCCGAAGATCATCGTCAAGGTATGTTGTTAGAAGCCACGATTCCGCCCTGCTGCTGGAAATGGGAAACTTCAGTGGTGGCTGGCTAGAAATGGTTTTTGCAACAGAGGAAGCAGTGTCTTGGACAGAACTGAGCAAACCTTTGAAGGGTGTGAGATCAATCTTTTGTCCCAGAAATTCCACATTTTCTGGTAATACAATGGAATCGGTCAGCTGAGGAGTGCCTATGATTCCTTCTTCGAACTTTATCTGCAATTCAGAATGGCATGGTAAGATAAGAGTTATAAAATAAGTAACTTAAGGTAAGAGAATTATAACTTATTCAAGCTATTTTAGGACACAGGCAATGATCAAACAGATCAAACCATATGGAACCATTATTATTATTATTTATTTTTCCCCCCTTAAAATGCAGTTCATCAATTCATCATACAAGTTCCTCATCAGGGTCATGATTTATTATTAGAAAACGTAAAACTACGAACTAAAGTTACCTGCACACGCTGGGGACTTCGAACTTCAAATTTGGCATTGGTACTTATTGAAGTGGTTGCCAAGGGCCCAGCAAAGACCACACAGTTCTGGACTGTGAAATTCTCCGAGTCAATGGTCTGTGATATCTCTTCAAGAGTCACCAATGGCAGTGTTCCCCTTGATAACAAAGGAAACAAACCCACAAAAGATGTGTACCTGCAGTGCCTCTCAGAATAAAATTGTTAGTCAATTTATGAAATATTAATCTTAGCAATCAATGATCAGGCTCTGAGACCATGACCAAGGCAGGGTTGTATAAAATCTAAAGATCTTGCAGTAAGCTACGACTAAAATATGCCATCAATATCATTCAAACCAAGTAAAGAAGTGTAAGAGAAGAGCATTGTAGAGAATGACTATTGGTAAAAAATGATTCAGGGTCCATAAAACGTTGAGAAAAAAACAAGGGAAGTCATTTTTCAAGAAGCACAACACCCTACATAGACTTCAAAATGACGCAGGAAAGGCAGAAAACTAGATGGCTATTTCAGAGTTTTCCACTTCATGTTTCATGTGTAGCCTTTACATGTCAGTGACAAGCAATGATGTACTGTTTATTTTCTTATAAGCATTAATTTTAGAACTTTTAAGAATGTCATTATTAACCAATCACAGACACATCTGACACCATACATAGATAATTACTACAGAAAAATGCCTGTTCTGAGTGTCTACTGCAACCCCAAATATTATGATGGTGGCTAGTTCCAGTTCCTCTCAACCTCAGTTGGCTAGTGCCTGTCAAATCTGGTCTTTTTAGTCGAAATGTACACAGTGTAATAAGTTCCCACTTCTTAATATATTAACATTGCTTCAGATCCCTTTTTTTTTTTTTGGGAACTTCTATTGTGAGGAACAGGACCTTTATGTTCATCAATGGTGTTGGATAGATTTAAAAATGAGGCAAAATACAAACTCCACTACCAGGATACATGATCAATGGTCCCATCATTAAAGAAACCAAGTGAAAAGTTGCATAGAGCAAAATGAAGTAAATCATCTCATTATTCACTACGACCATTGAAAAATAAACAATTGTAAACACATATATCCATTTCCATGGTCAGCATCTCCAGACTCTAGAAGTAATTCATTATAAATTGATCATCTGGCTTTGCTGAATCCTTCCAGTGTAAACAAACAAATTTTAACTTTTTCTTGTTCAATGACATCGAATACTATCTAATCTACTTTACAATCTTCTCTTTATTAATAATAATTGTTTACCGGGTTTTATCAATGGCTTGTGATGTTGTTCGNGAAAATTAATTAAAGATTTACATATCACGATGCTGCATGCGAATTATGATTACATAGCCAAACCTTGAAGTTCTTGTTCACTTTTAATTCTTGTAAATGTCAATACAGACTTATACACCAGTATTAATTCACCTGTATTACACAGAACTCTAAGTAACATGCCTACGGAGACAGAAGGGGGCTGCCTGCCTTGATGAGGACAAAAATACTGCCACCATCTCCTCTCGAGATCCGAAGATCATCGTCAAGGTATGTTGTTAGAAGCCACGATTCTGCCCTGCTGCTGGAAATGGGAAACTTCAGTGGTGGCTGGCTAGAAATGGTTTTTGCAACAGAGGAAGCAGTGTCTTGGACAGAACTGAGCAAACCTTTGAAGGGTGTGAGATCAATCTTTTGTCCCAGAAATTCCACATTTTCTGGTAATACAATGGAATCGGTCAGCTGAGGAGTGCCTATGATTCCTTCTTCGAACTTTATCTGCAATTCAGAATGGCATGGTAAGATAAGAGTTATAAAATAAGTAACTTAAGGTAAGAGAATTATAACTTATTCAAGCTATTTTAGGACACAGGCAATGATCAAACAGATCAAACCATATGGAACCATTATTATTATTATTTATTTTTCCCCCCTTAAAATGCAGTTCATCAATTCATCATACAAGTTCCTCATCAGGGTCATGATTTATTATTAGAAAACGTAAAACTACGAACTAAAGTTACCTGCACACGCTGGGGACTTCGAACTTCAAATTTGGCATTGGTACTTATTGAAGTGGTTGCCAAGGGCCCAGAAAAGACCACACAGTTCTGGACTGTGAAATTCTCCGAGTCAATGGTCTGTGATATCTCTTCAAGAGTCACCAATGGCAGTGTTCCCCTTGATAACAAAGGAAACAAACCCACAAAAGATGTGTACCTGCAGTGCCTCTCAGAATAAAATTGTTAGTCAATTTATGAAATATTAATCTTAGCAATCAATGATCAGGCTCTGAGACCATGACCAAGGCAGGGTTGTATAAAATCTAAAGATCTTGCAGTAAGCTACGACTAAAATATGCCATCAATATCATTCAAACCAAGTAAAGAAGTGTAAGAGAAGAGCATTGTAGAGAATGACTATTGGTAAAAAATGATTCAGGGTCCATAAAACGTTGAGAAAAAAACAAGGGAAGTCATTTTTCAAGAAGCACAACACCCTACATAGACTTCAAAATGACGCAGGAAAGGCAGAAAACTAGATGGCTATTTCAGAGTTTTCCACTTCATGTTTCATGTGTAGCCTTTACATGTCAGTGACAAGCAATGATGTACTGTTTATTTTCTTATAAGCATTAATTTTAGAACTTTTAAGAATGTCATTATTAACCAATCACAGACACATCTGACACCATACATAGATAATTACTACAGAAAAATGCCTGTTCTGAGTGTCTACTGCAACCCCAAATATTATGATGGTGGCTAGTTCCAGTTCCTCTCAACCTCAGTTGGCTAGTGCCTGTCAAATCTGGTCTTTTTAGTCGAAATGTACACAGTGTAATAAGTTCCCACTTCTTAATATATTAACATTGCTTCAGATCCCTTTTTTTTTTTTTGGGAACTTCTATTGTGAGGAACAGGACCTTTATGTTCATCAATGGTGTTGGATAGATTTAAAAATGAGGCAAAATACAAACTCCACTACCAGGATACATGATCAATGGTCCCATCATTAAAGAAACCAAGTGAAAAGTTGCATAGAGCAAAATGAAGTAAATCATCTCATTATTCACTACCACCATTGAAAAACAAACAATTGTAAACACATATATCCATTTCCATGGTCAGCATCTCCAGACTCTAGAAGTAATTCAATATAAATTGATCATCTGGCTTTGCTGAATCCTTCCAGTGTAAACAAACAAATTTTAACTTTTTCTTGTTCAATGACATCGAATACTATCTAATCTACTTTACAATCTTCTCTTTATTAATAATAATTGTTTACCGGGTTTTATCAATGGCTTGTGATGTTGTTCGACGGCGTCTTAATATAAAAACACTCACATGGTTCACGAAACAATTAGAAATTGTTGCTTGAAAAACTCAAAACAATACTAATATTAACAAATTAGGCCCACCGCATAAATGTAATATAAAAAAATTAATTTCATATTCCAATTAGAGGAAAAAGTATATTGGAACTTACGCCAGAATCCATTTTCCATTGAGCCGGGTCAAAGCTTCAGTGGGTGCCGGAGTCGGGTTTTTCGCCTCAAGCTGTGTGATCAGCTCAACGATCTCCGCCCTCGTCTCACTACTGGCAGTCAAACCTCTATTTGTTCCATAGAAAGAGTCCACCAATTGCTTCTTCAGTATGTCAATTTCAGTAGGCTCCGTTGGTGGCTCCTCCTCTGCCACTGCTACCGCTGAGGCATCCGGCTCTTTTTCTGGACCCCACTCATCATCGCTCACTGCTCGGACCGAAAATTTCTGCTTCGGCTTCGAAAGTTCTTTGTTTAGATTGGAGTTCTGTGATGCGATTTTAGCCGAGAAACTGATTACATTCACAGGAGAAAGAGACGATTTCGATGTGAATTTTGAATTCTGGACGGAGATACAGAATCTTTTTACTGGTAATAGGTTGAAATAAGAAATTGAAGCCATTCTCGACTGTCGCAGCAGTGTTGTTTTCTGGCTGAGTTCAAACGGGTACTAAATTGCTCTACGACAGGCATCTTCTTACTATCGGGAAGGCGGTGGAATTTTGCGTACGAATTGGTAGTTTGAATGAAAATACTATTAAGTCCTTGTCACTTTTCGCTGTTTTTGTTAAATCTGAGGGTATTTTAGACAGGAAGGTCACTAGTATGGAAGCCGTGAGGTTCTGACACGTGGTGTATCGTGTTTAGATGTAAAGATTAGCTTTGAATGATAAACCTATAATGGAAACAAATGGCATGTGATTCTGAGGTAGAGAATGGTTTATTTATTTTATGCAATAATGATTTCAATTGCATTCTAGAAAATTCTTTTATTTGCATTGATTTTAATTCTTTCACATGATAAACGGTTAAATCATAGTTATCAAACTCGAGTGACCCAATTAGATCAATGTCATGGGTCATTGATCAAATCGTTGGATCTGTTATTCATATAAAATTTAAATAATGATTGATAATATTTTTGTGAATGATAAATATTTTTTATTTTTAAAAAAATAATAAAAAAAAGTTTTTCTCAAAAATAATGAACATCTTCTTTCAATTTTTTTTTACGTACAATCAATATTATAAAATATTTTTAAGTTACTATAATAGAGGTTTATTAGCACAAAATGTTCCTACATCTGATATTTAGTGTGCAAGACGTTCATACGTTTTAATTTTTTGCATTTTCACTTTTATTTCAACGTTTCATTGTGGAAAAATGTCCTCACGTCCATCTGTTGTGAGTTTCATCATTAAATGCACACATAAACTCACTTTTAATTTGAAACTCGAAGGGTAAAATGGTCCGGCCACTTCATTTGGCTCTTCTTTGCATTTTCACCTTTATTTCAACGCTTCATTGTGGAAAAATGTCCTCTCGTCCATCTGTTGTGAGTTTCATCGGTAAATGCACACATAAACTCACTTTTAATTTGAAACTCGAAGGGTAAAATGGTTCGGCCACTTCATTTGGCTCTTCTTCAACATAAATATGTACGCACGCACGGTTCCTCTTCAACTTCTCGACTGTTTATGTCCCTTTTGCACCCATTCACTTCTCCTATCATCTAAGATCTTTCCTCTCACAATGGGCTACTCTCTGTACGCAATGGAGGGTGAGCTGGAAGAATATGTTTTTTCGCCGTAGGTCCGTTATTTTCTTATTTTACACTTCGAAATTTCAAGATTTGAGTGATTGAGGCTTCCTTACTATATTTGATGAAATTTATTATTGTTTTTCACAAGATTTTGTGTCGAAACAAAATGCTTTATACGTTTATTAGAGAGCCCGATGACGACACACCCACATACGGTATGAACGCTGTCCATTCATGATCACTGATTTTCCTTCATTAGTTTTGTTGTTATGTGGAATTAAAGACTGAAACTATATTGAAATGTGAAATGGAAAAAGTACTTCAACACTGTGAGGGAGATTTTGGGGAGTTTGTAGGTTTTCATCCGAAATTACATGACATTGGTATCTACGGGCCTTGGTGTCACTGATTACGTAGATGACATCTACAAAAATGAGTCTTACCTGATCACATATACACCTTTAATTTTCCCTATCACGGGGCCGAACTCATGGCCTAGCCTAGGTCTCAACCTCTTAAACCACATGTGTACACCAAAAAGTGTGGGAGGACCAAAAAAATAGAAGAAAGTAGCCTAACGAGGTGAAGCCTTCAAGTCATGCGAATAAGTCTAGAAAGCCTTCGCAAAATGAAAGCCTTTCGGAGACAACTTCAGCAAGCATATCTGGTGTAGTGAAGAGAGCAAGGATGACTCAAACGTGTCGAATATGTGGTGAACCAGGCTACAATAAGAGGAGTTGCAAAGGAACACCACCACCAACACCTAATTAGGGACCGCCTATTAATTTTTCGTGGTTTATTGTTGAATGCAATTTTAGTGCATTGAAGCGGTTGTTGAATTGTAAATTTCTTTTGTTCATGTGTCTTAATGCTCAATAGTATAGTAGCCCAAACTGGTGTGTCTTAAAGTCTCCATTTTGACTATTTTAGATGCAAATTTGGTTGTCACTCTTAATTCTAATTCAGAGTTTTTTTGTTTAGTACATTCTATTGTTGTCTTTAATTTGGAATTTGATCAATATGTTGAGTTGTTGTGGTTGATTAGGGTCTTGACTTGCTGTGGTTGATGAGGATCTTGACTTGCTGTGGTTGAAGATAATGGTTACATGATATGACAAGGACAGTTTTCACAAAAATCCGAAACGTATAGACGTTATGTGCAAAACGTATCGAAACGTAGGGACGTTTTACGCGCTAACCTTTGAAATGTTGGGATGTTTTAGACAAACACAATTTGAATGTTGGGATGTTATATGCAAAAAAATTTGTAACGCATGTATGTTTTACACTGTCAATTTCGGGGAAAACAAATTGACAACTTCAATTTTGATGCAGAATTCTGGGACTGTGACTTATGATTTCTGAAATCGATTTGCTATGGATAGTGATGGCGGATGAAAGCAGGTATGAAAAGTCAAAATTGAATAATGGAAAATGCTCACCTCGGTGATGATGAACAATTGACTTCAAATAATACAGGCGTTGCCATTTAGAATTACGATCTAACGTACGTGATTTCAGATTCAACAATTTGAGAGGTAAGACTGCTTCGTTTTGTTTGATTAATCTTTTTCTTTTTATTTCTTGACAATAACCTGTTTATGGCTGGAAGAAGAGCCAAATGAAGTGACTTAACCATTTTACCCTCCGAGTTTCAAATTAAAAGTAAGTCCATGTGTCATTTAACGATAGAACTCACAGCAGATGGACAAAAAACATTTTCCACGATGAAACACTAAAATAAAGGTGAAAATGCAAAAAATTGAAATGTAATGACATTTTGCACACTAAATACCAAATCTTGTGCTAATAAGCCTAGAATAGAAGTTAAAGTTTAAGTGATAATCATTGAGATTCTTGAAAATAAGTGTCATATATTATAGTATTAATTATTAACATAACATTTTACCTAGTGGTCAATAATGAGTATTGATTTTCAAAAGATAAGGTGATCAATTCCCCATGCTATCAATTTTTTGAAATTTACATGAAATTGGTGAGTTAATTAGAATCGGTAAACCAATTCACTATTAAACCCGTCGGTTCATCTAAGACCAGTTTGAATGTTGATCGATTCTCTTATAAGACTCGGACCGGACCGGTCGATCCGATTTGAGTTTAATAACTATGGGTTAAATACTCCATATGTCCTATAAAGATTAGGTCATGGTAAAAAAATCGAAAAATCAATTGAATCGAACCAACTCGGGTCAGCTTAATTGAGCAAATCGGTTATAATCGGTTAATATAAAACCACTAAAATGATGGGTTTGGTCGGTTATGGGTTAAGGCTTCAACCCAACCGACCTGACCCAACCCAATTATATATATATTTTTTAGAGTCCTAGTTTTTATTTCAGTTTTTAAAGTTTCCCAATTTTTAAATGTTTGTTTAGAGTTCCTAGTTTTTAGTATGATGCATTTACAAGATTAAAGCCTAACTTAAAAATTAAATAAATCAAAAATCAATACCTAGTTATCTTTTCATCTTCTATGTGGTCCCAAAAAAAGGCGAAATGTGAAAATTATCAAAATCTAATTGCCTCCATAGTTTGAAATTGTTGTCCCTGTCTCTACCGCCTCCTCTACTGGTTGTCTCTCCATTTATTGAATACATATTCTTGACGTAATAGAGAGTCGACATTTCGAATGGAAACAAGTAGAGTTTTTTATTTGATTTAGTCAAGTGTAGAAATAATTGTTAAATTAATTCCTTGTATTTCATTAATATTTATGTTCAATTTCTTAATCTTGTATTCTTGACTCTTTAATTTAGAGCCTGTTTGGTAGAGATTAAAATCGGATTAAAATTGAAAAACTAGCCATTATTGTTGACTTTTATTAGACGTGTGAGACCCAATAACGATCATATTTTCAATTTTAATTGGATTTTAATTGTTGCCAAATATGCTCTTACTTTTTCATGGGAGTTTGTTAATTTCGACTTTTTCATAAAGAAATATGGATTTCATATCAATAATTCATCCAATAAAATAATGATTATTTCTTTGTTTTATATTTGGAAGTTGCAATTAAATAATAGATTTTTCTTGGCTTAATTTTCTTAATTGTCCACAATAACAAATTTTCTTGGCTTCATAAGTATGGGCAATATTTGTTATTAATTTTGCTTTAGTTATAGGTAATGAAACAGTATTTTAAATTTCATTTTTTAAGTACTGCGCGTCTTAGCTCTTTCAATCTTATTGATTTCTAGCGTAAAAATGGGTGTAAAATCTGGTGCATAGTAGAGTAAAATTATGCGTTAATAACAAGATATAATTTTGCTTTATTTACAATAATAATAATAAATAAATAAATTAGGTGTACTCAAATTGGGCCCAAAAGTTTTAAAGTTTTAAAGTTTTTTATTTTTTATTTTTTAAAAAAATCAGTTTAGGCAAATGACAAAATCAACTAACCAAATCGAACCGAATCAATCCAAACCGATTCGATTTGGGTAGGTTTGGTTTGAGAGCTTGATTGAGTCAGTTTGGATTATAATTTATCCAAACCGACTTAGTCAATTTTGACTTCGAGTTGGGGTTGAAATCGATCCAACTCGAACCATACACAGTGTTACTCATAGGTCTGAAGTCCCAGCTCAGATCGCCACAAGGGTAGCGAGTCCACGTATGCAGGAAACCAGCTGGGAGGTCAAAGGAAGGGCCAACATAGTCAAAATAAGAGAGAGGATATCGTCCGAGGCCCCCCTACTGAAGCAGGTGTTGTCGTTGAACTCCTCCACCCCGCATGAAGCACTGAGGCTTTGAAGCCTGAGGCAAAGGCTCCTCCAAGTTGCCCGAAGTTCTATGCCGCTAAGGCTTTCAAGTCAACGCCGACCCTGAACTGCACAGAAGATTTGAAGATCCATGAAGTGATTGATGTGGCGTCTGTAATAGAGTATGTCAATCTCAGCCTACTAAGTAGAGTGACCGACCCTATGTCAAGTATTAATTGTGAGAGCGGACAATGATGTGAAGTTTCAATCCAGGAGATCAGACCACGTGGCTTTTGATCTGGCGATCACCACGTCGGCCAGGATAGTATAAATAACTTCTCTTAGTATGAAAAAGGGGGTTGACCTTTTGTAATGAGACAATAAAACACATGCATTATCATTCTCAATGAAAGGCGGAGGGGAAGCAAGTTTTAGGTAGATTGTTATTTACATATTTTACAAACACAAAACAGCAACGATCAAAGCTCCAACATAAACACCATCTTTCTATATTTATCCTTCCACATATTCTATAATAGAAAAGATAGATTTATTTTAGGAAATGTACTGGGTACTCGTTAATAGTGCGATTGCCGTCGAAACAAAACTGTCGGAGTCCAAACGTCAACGTCTTTTGACGGAAAGTGCCTCACACGTCCTTCTTAATTTGGTTACTGTTCCCGTTCCGATATAAACGTGTCAAATTCGTACTTGACGTGACAATAGTGGAACCTGTATCTGTTGAACTCATTTTTTTGGGGTCAACACACATGCCTAATAAGATAGGCTTACTTTCTATTTTTCTTTGTTCCAAATTATACACAGTTTTTCTTGTTTAGTGTATAATTAATTTCTTAATTTTCTAATATGTTTCTATTTAGTTTGTATTGTTATCAACAATATGAATTCTTATTATTCAATGTAAGGATATATTAGAAAAAATGTAAATAAAATTTATAGTTCCTACTATATTAATTAAATTTTGTTAATTTGTGTGAAAATAGAAATAAGTCGATCTTTATGGGATGAATGAAGTAATATAAATATTGAGCACTTTAGAGCCAGGGTAAATTACTCTAGGGATCCCCAACCTTTCCTAAGTTTGATATTCACACGTCCAACCTTTCTTTTGTGCTATACCCATCCCCAACTTTTAAACAGTGCGCATATTGTTTCCCAAATCCCAACTTGACCAAAAAGGTCAGTAAAAGGTCACACGATGGTAACGTGACAGTGACTTATGACTATAATTTTTAAAAATAATCTTCTCCATTTCAATTTTAACTTAATTATTGTCACGATAAAGTAATATTCAAAGTGAATGAAGATTATTTTTGGACAATCATCCTCACCAGCTATATATCACGTGGTTATCATGTGATCATTTATCAATTCAAGAATTCCATCATTTGAAAATGGATTTTTGAGCCACGATACAGATGTGGACTTGAATTACAAACTACCAACTCAAGAATTCCATCATCTTTTTTGGAATCAGAGTGAATCCCCTGTGTTCAGCGATGTATCAAAAAAGCTGAGTGCTATAAAATTGGAGATAAGTATAGAAAGAGAAGGATCAAGTGCAAGTCTAAATTTAGACGAAGGGAGAAGAATGTTACGGATTATTTGCAACTTTCTATTAACTGGGAGGTCATTGGTTCCTCGAATAACCAATGATTTAGGAGGTACTATAAGTTTCCTCGAAAAATTAATCATTTTTTAACTTCTCGTTATGAACAATATGTGTTAGTTGAGTATAGGTCATGAATTGCGAATTAATGATGTACTTTTCGTAATTTTAAATCAACACGTGCAATATTACGTGCACCATTACTATGACTAGATGTGTCAAATAAATTGATTTAGTGCGTAGAACGTACGTGATGGTCCACCAGTAGAAATCGAATCGCTTAAAATTTAACGTTTCTGATTTTATTCCTTCTGTTTTTTTATGGCAGTATCGTGCTTATCTTTGATTAATATTTTGAGTCCCACACGGAAACCCAGTAATTAGTTAGTGTTTAATTGCTAATTACGCAATTGCAAACGCGATTAAGGGAAGCCATCTATTAAATTCTTTGTCGCAATGATAACCAATTTTAATAGAGAACAATCCTAGGCTAAAGTTTAGGTTGTATCACCATAATGTAAGGTGATTGTAAGAATCCGTGCAATTATGCAGACGAAAGGAATCCAATTTGCTTGGAAGTTCATTAGCCGTTCATTTTCATCCTTAAAATCTGCGTACATGTAAATAGAGTATAATATTGGAATATGAAGGATATGGCCAATTTAATTTATGGGGTGTTATAACTTATAAGATCATTTTCAACCACGCATTCAAATAATAAATTTTTTCCTACTTCTTAACCACACGTTCTCCTTGGAAAAATATTCAAAACTCATTTTTTCTCAAATAATGTGAATCAAACAGACTCTTAATTAGAGTTGTTTTTTGAATTTTTACATCGATATTCAAATTTGAGTATAGTCAGTATAATCAAGATCCAAATTCAATTTATTCAAATGATTATAAAGCGCCGTAATTTTTTTGTTGTTATTCGATACGAACAATTCACGTTCATATCAAATTCTCGTCTATATAAGTCTAATCGTGTTCGTATCAAATTCTCATATCTACAAGTCTAATCAAATAGTAAATCACACTCATTCGAGATAGTTGACATGATTAGGTAAACTCTGGTTTAACTTCATTGAGTACAAATTTTGGAAAGTAAGATCTAACAAGAGTAGGAATAACATGTAAAATGAATCAGTGTAATAGGATCATCGACAAAACATAAAAAAACAGAAAGATAAATTTAAAGTCTTTTTGAATAATATTTCCATAGTGCACACACATAAATTTCTAGCAATATCAGCCCGACAAAATGTCTAATTTTGAACTTTTACTGAATTCGAGTTTTGTTAAAAGAATAAACTTGATTTGAATTCAAACTAACAATAAAAAAATGCTTACAAATTTCCTTAATCTTTTCAGACAATTCTATTCCAAACTCACATGTTGCTGGCAACCTTGTACATTACGTACATATATCTAGCCTCGAAAAAGTCGCGCACGTTAATATTTCGAAGCTGTGGGCCAAGAGCCCAAAACTTGCTTTATTTTAAATCTCAGCCCGCAATAACTTTTTCACCGGAAAGCGCATTGGTCAAAAAATCACAAGCCTAGAAAAATGTGAGAAAAATACAAATAAACATCTTTTCTTTTTATGAGTTGCACCTACTTTGTAATCCAATTTAGTTGGTTTAAATCTTTATTTTTTTTGTATTTATGACAATCTAATTAACAAAATAGAACTCCTTTTAATCTCACGTATATTTTATAGACAGGAAATTCAAATACTTGGAGACTTCACTCAGACCCTGGTTGATGTTGTTTATTTTCCATGAATTTTCAAGTTCCAACTTTTTTTGTGTTTGATAGCCTAATTTTTCTGTGGAATTCATTTTCCCCCAACCTCTCACGCAATCCCTTTTTTCCTTCTTTTTATTGAATTTGTTTTCCCAACGCTTTGATGGGAAAATGGTTTTCCAATTTTTATTTTTTTTATTTTTTATTTTTTTTGCAATAGAAACATGTAAAAAAAATCCCTTTAATGGATAATTTTCATAAAAATAAAGTCAAACAAATACCAAAAGATTCAAAATTTCAATAATTTTCAGGTGGAAAATTATATTAGTCAAACACAATTAATTGACAATTCTCAGTAAAATAAGTTATAGGCAATTTAATTCTCTGAAATTTATTTTATTTCCACCTAAATTTCATTATTCCAATCAAACGGACCCTAAAAGTTAAAGTAGCAGCGTTGCACAACAACATAGAAAAAACAAAGAGAGAAGGGAATTGAGAAAAAAACTTATATAGAAAAACCTCAATGATACCAAAACTAAATATCATACACACTTAATATGTGTCCAAATCCGACAAATGTAAATATTTTTTTTTTAAATAATCGCGTATTTTTTAATTTATAATTACTAAATTTAGTTTAATACTGCGTGGAAGCCATACCTGACCACCACAAGCATGCAAGCCAATGATTGATTAAATTTAGGCCCCATTATCTCATAATGAAGTTATTGAATTTTAATAGTAAAGCTCCAACGTTCGTAAAATATATTGAATACATAATCTATGATTATTATTTACATAAAATATATTGAAGAGACGATGAAGATACACATTGACATCTTTGTTTCACATTGCAGAAGCTATGTTCGTTCGCTTTACCCACAAATTGAATAATGCACTCGGTATAACTTTTGATGCAATCGTGTTTATTCGTATATAATTAGAAAGAGTTGAGTAAAAAAAATAAAAATGAACTAATTCCATATCAGTCTACCATTTGGATGCACGAAATGGTATCCTGAATTCGGAAGGCAACTGCCACATGCTGCAAAACCTTGTTCCTCGCACCTGCTTCTCAAGGATTTTGACTTTGCCGACGATAATATTGCAGAAAAATACACGTATATGCATCATTCAGATAGTTAAATTGTAAATAATAAATTTAAATTATATATTTTATACCATACATATTATAATAGACTATTAAATTCCTATAGCATTGACAAAAGAAATTAAGCTCGACTGGAAGCCCCACAAATTGTTCTTTGTTTCGTTTCTTTGTTTCTATAATCTTCAACCAAATATTCCCTCCATTTCTCTCTCTCTCTCCCTCTCTAGGATCTGTCAATCAGATCACCAAAAACCGATCAATTTTATTTTCTGGACCACTACCTCTTCCTTTCATATTAATACTCTTTTGCTCCTTTTGTCAATTCACTTTTCTTTTGTGAATCGAATTGGAAATCATGGGATTGCTCATTCTTGATGTAACTCACGAGATTTCAATGGTTTAACCTCTCAGTCATTCGTTTCTTGTAAGTACGTTTTCTCTTCACCACCCTAATAACTATGCATTAATTTCACAATATAATATACACTTTCCAGTTTCTGTTTTGTGTGTTTGTGAATTCATATACCGTATGTCCTTTTTTGGGTTTTGTTCTGTAAAAGAATGGGCCAAATAGGTGAAATTTTGGGGTTTGGATTTCAGGCAAGAGTTGAATTAGAGAGAGGAGCAAGGGCAATAGTGGAGCTATTGAGAGAGAGAATGGACGGCGTTGATCGCGTGATCAGAAGAAAGACTCTAGCTGAACGGCTAGGATTGAAGAATATTGGGTGCTGTGGGAGCACATGGGCCCTCCGACCAACTACCGTTAGTGAACGAGACGACGATGAAGAAGAGTACGGCCCACCGGAACCACAAATTGAGGTCATAAATGTAGACCACGCGCCGCCGCAAATCGAGTCAACTCCAGACTGCATCAATCATTCTCCGGCGGCATCGGGGATGAACTTGGCGGCGGCTTTGGCGGCGGAACGCCATCTCAGAGCAGCGCTAGATTCGGATAATGGAGGAATTGACACAGGCCCAAGCCCAGCAAGGTCCAGTAACAATGAATGGTACGATGTAACTGCAGAAACCGCACCGAGGACCCCATTCAGAGTGTCGTTAATGAGACTACTGGAGGAAACGGACTGCTGGGATAGAGAGGTGAAGAAAGAGGGAGCAGGAGCAGCAGCAGCAGAAAGTGGGAGTGGTGATTCAGTGTGCTGCGTGTGCATGGGAAGGAAAAAAGGTGCAGCATTCATACCATGTGGGCACACTTTTTGCAGAGTGTGTTCAAGAGAGTTATGGTTGAATCGAGGTACTTGTCCCCTTTGCAACCGTCTGATCCTCGAGATCCTAGATATTTACTGAGATCAAGATTGATTCTTGAGGTTTGTGATGGAATTGAATCAAACGATGGTGATGAATTTTAATTATAATGTAGAATTTACTCGTACCAATTTTAATTCCTCATTGATTGATACTGTAACGGGAGAAATCTTATCTTGTGCAAAAGCGATACTTCTGGACCTCTGGTGCAAAAAATATACAGTATTTTGTTTTCATTATTTTCCTCTTTTATTTACCTTATTTAAGAATTCGCAGTATTCTTTAATATGAATTTCGGGTCAAGAAATTTACTTGAAATGATGAATTTCAAGATTTTTTTGGTGGTGGACTCACATTGCATTCCAAAATTTCAACAATCTCCATTTCTTGTTATCCAATGGTCTAAATCTCAATCACAATGGAATGAGATTATTATCCACAATTTAAGTGTCAATTTTTGTGAGATTTCTCCAAAATATGGTTCTAAGGACTTTCCAATTTTGGTATAAATTTTCATACGAATTTTTCCTTCATTTTTCATGCCATCTTTTTCTCTTTATTTTTTCAAGTGGTAATTACAGGTTTCCATACTTTTCAATATTCAAATTCATAAATCAAATTTTAAGTTCAAATTTTCAAAAATCAGATGTTTTATATATAGATACAGATTTTTAATATTTAATTAAATAATAATAATAACATTATAAAAATTAATTTATA
>CAIGRF010293594.1:0-11686 GCA_903798235.1 Fraxinus ornus | reverse complement strand
GATGGAGGCGGCGGGGCGGTGGCGAGAGAGAGAGAGTAATTTTAGGGTTTGAATAGATTTGTGGTTTGATATATAAAATAACATACCTGATTTTTGAACAATTAAGCTTTCACCCTGATTTTTGAATTGGTATAAATTATACCCCTGATTTTTGTAATTTCCCCTTGTTGATATTAAAAGTATTGTCAATAACTGATTGGGGTGAAAAAATTCTTCAAATTTCAAACTATCCAATAGTGTATTGTCATGTGGCAGAGTATAAAAGATGATGTAAAGAATGATATACATGTAGCATGATTGATAAAATAATAAAAAAAAAGTCTTAAATTTCTCGTTGGAAAAATAATAATAAAAATAAAATTCAGCCCAATAAGCATTATGTGACAACTGCTTGTTGGTGGGCCCTAGGCCCAATAAGTTTACAAACAAAGTACCATCACCTGCCAAAAGTGGGCCCCAATGTTTGATGGGATAGGTTTAGACACGCATTCCTGTTGGGCTTCAAAGCTTTTATAATTTATAGCATCTTCGTAGCACTCTTCTCTCTCCACAATTTTAAATTTTAATTATTTCATAGTCCAACTCTATTGAGTGCTACGTATTTAAACGAACTATTAATTTACTGAGTGCACATTTTAACTTAATTGAATTTCTTCTAAACCTAAATGATATGTTGGAATAGGATCGAATTAGACTTTGATGGACAATATTAAAAAGAAAGTAAATTAAAAAAATTCTTCATTTTATTATCGACCATCTAAGTCTTGCTTAGTAATGATGCTGTCGAATGTTGAATCAAAACCGTACATCATGCATGCATCAGTTCTTGAGTTGTCTATCCTACATGTATCACATCAACTTTAATTTGCAGAATCTTTCATTTCAAAATCACATAGATTTCACCTTCTCCAGTTAATCCAGTAATTATTGGGGGAAAGGACCACATTATCCTCATTCAGACAATGAGTTATGCATATTTCAGAATGACAGATTTTTGATTTCCACAAAAATCAGGACCACCTGACATCTGAGTTTTTCCAGATTTCAAAGTTGTTACTATTGAATCCAAGAAGAACATGAAAGAATTAATAAGCCATGATGTTGTTACTTGTTTGGCTGTAGTTGTTAAGTAAAATATTTTAATATTTCAAACAAGAAGCTTATGATACACATATTTTACAGTTTAATTTCAAGAAAAAAAAAATTCGGATAAAGGCAGGACGCGTTGACAAAAATAAGAACCCTATTTTTTTTCTTTCTATTAGTACAATGTGCTTACTCGAAGTAGTTAATAAATGTCAAAATGTGTTGGGCCATCCAGTCTCAAGAATCAGGATGACTGCTGTCAGCTGGCTTGTGTAGGTGGCCTGATGGGCTTGACTCTATGGTGCCAACACGAATATGGGCCTATCCTGTTCAGCCTGGTCCAACTTATGATCAGCGGACAGACCAAGACATGCAATGGAGATTGAAACTGTCATTGTTTTCAGATTAATAAGTTCCAGAAATTTGGAGAGACAATAAGCACAACAGAAACAGGAGCCTTGTTTTACTGTCTTCATGCTTTAGGTATGTCATCAGAGTTTCACAGTAAGTTAAATGCCAAAAAGTTTACTATACCTATTGCTTAATGCTAGCACTTAGCACAATATATAATAAAACAGGAATTCGAACAGGTGTCCGCAACACATAATTATGGAACAAGAAGAACCAGAACAAAAGGGGAAAAGGCAACATAGCATTCAGATTTTAGACCTGCGATAGAATGCTGTCCGAAACACAACTTTAAAAAGGTTTGGGAACTCAAACTTCGTCATTGCATTACTGAATATTCCTTTCATTGGATTAACTATTACAGTTTTAATATAAGTTCAATCACACACAAATCGAAACTTGGAGAGTCATAACTATTACACATTTCAAGTATATTAAGCAAATAATTTACATTTATCAATCCAAAGGAAAGTTTAAAGAGTGTGTCACAGTCTGATGAACAGAAAAATCTCACTGTTTCTGTTCATGCTCGAGCAGAATAAAGGTTTCTCTCTATCTCCAGAATGTATGCGCGTTGACTTGTAACAAGGCTTCCTTCTCCTTTCAAAGTTTAATTGATTCGAGAAAGATCTTTAGGCCTCCAGAAAACATTCAAAATATCATCGACAGTTCCATGTTGGAATTTGTAGTTCTACTGTTCTGGCTGCTGGTGATATTCTGATTCTGCATATGGTCTGATGAATGTCCTCCTCCACCAGACCTTGAAAGCTCTCTGAAGATTAGGACAGTTATCGCCAGCCTTCAAAAAACTTTCTAACCAAGAAAGCAAAATACTCTGCTGGTCCTCCAAAGGCAGCGTAAGGATTGTCCTGCCAATTCCTTCCTCCACAACCTTCCTGTCAAATGACCTGCTTCCATGTTGTAACCAGTTATAGTCATTGATCAATGGCTGTAGCCATGTTTGCAACAGTAAGTGACGAGTATCCTTAGATGGAAGAAGCTCCCCTCTTCCTATTCCAACAAGCAGCCTTGCTGTAATCATGCTTACATGGTGGCGCGACATGATTGGAAGTTTGGAATGAAGTGAAGCCAATTCTTGCTGTCTAGCCCACATTAATGCAAATTCATCGGCTGCTTTCCAGTCGGCTAAAATCTCGAGCAACCATGTGAGGTTATCAGCCTCTATGGCCATTGACTTCGCCAGTAATTCTCTGTAATCAACTGGGTTGTTGGTAAAATCAGGTTCAGCAGCTTGTTTGAATAGAGACAACAGCGAATCTAGGCAGCTTCTGCATGAGGCATACAATGTATCATGGCATAAGTAGGACGATCCCGAAGAGCTTGGAAGACTGTTATCTTCCCTAAGAAGTTTCAGTACGATGGATTTCGTTTCACGGCGCCCTCTCTCCTCATTGCTCTTGAGAACTAGCTCCAATATATGAGAGAGAGTATCCTTAGGTGGCTTTGAAATATCAGAAGATACTCGTTTCAATACCGGTGTGACTCCAATGCCCTCATCTTGGAGACGCAACACTGAAGAAACCACGTTCTCTTCTTCTTCTTCCCCTACCCAAGGGACCGCTTCCAAGTACTCCAAACATGATTGTAAGCATGATGTGAAACCAAGTTGCTCTGCAACCTATAAGGCAGTTAGAATTAGAATTATGGCATGTGTTGCACACAATTAGATCAAGTTTGTCCCCCACAGAAAAGAGTCTAGTATTGGACCTACTGGTGAATGATATGATTTACTGCTTACTGCTTCAACTGAAAAATATCAAAAATAAGACAAACAGGTGCAATTGTACATTTTTCAACATAATTTTGAGGGGTACATTCGATAGTAAATTATCCAGCAATATAGTTCAAAGTTTCAACACAAAAATACTCCAATCAACTTATTGACATTATGCCATACACTGAAAAGTCACATCCAGGTCAACACAAGGATGTTTTATTAGAAGAGTTTTTCAGTCATGGCTTTCAGAAATGCTCTAACTGCCATTAGAGAGAACTAGTCCGCTGTCCCCTTTTCAAAGGATACATTCGATTCTGACACCCCTTTTCAAACGATACATTCGATTCAGACAACTATACAAAATGTCTAAACCCAGATTGATAACTACAAATGATGAGTTTTCAGGTTTTTTACAGCCCAATTGCTACAGAAATCAAGGTTAACTGAAAACCAAAAGGTGGTGCTTTGTGTAGAACCCTATGCAACCAACGCCAGTGACATTTCGAATTGGATTAGACATGTCGATTTTCTTAGTAACTTCCAAATGGCTATCAAGTATCTCAAGGTCCTTATATTCTATAAACAATTTATAATTTGATTGCTAAATTGGTGATAAGGATAACTAAAAAACTTGTTCAAACAAAATCTTGTTATGCTGACTCATACTAGGTAAAGTAATGCACAGAAGAAGTATCTAAATTCTTGCTTGAGTGCACGTGCTCGTGCACACAAATATTTTCTAAGATGAACTACCACAAGGATCATCTTTAAAAGTTGTCATCAAACTTTAGCTACAAACATAGAGAGAAAATCCAAGGATAGTTACTAAATTACCTTCAATATACGCAGAACACGTGCAACACTTTGCTTAATCAACCGCTGCTTCAGTTCTCTGCAGTACATTAGTCCGATAGTTTCAACATATATCTCAACATCCTCACATTCATCAATTTCAAGGCAGGGAAAAATAGGCTGCTGTTCTGATATCTTGTGGGCAAAATAACTGCTATTTTCCATTAGTATATTCCTATGAACACTTAGTTTCACAGCAAATCCCTGCTTTCCCAGCAAAATTACTTTCAGATCACTGGTTCCAGATTCACCAAACTCAATTGACACCTTCCTCGGCACATTTTCAATCTTCGGCCGAGGCGTCTTCTCACTCACCGATGAAACATTAAGAACAGGAGCATCTGAACTCCAACTTCTTTGCTCGTCGGTAACAAGACCTGTCCTCGATTTCTTTGTTCCCAGTTTTTTCTCATTTTCTGAGGTTTGCTTTTTCTGAACTGAAGTACTAAGATTCGGAGGAGAGGATTTTGGCTTGTTTAGAGGATTCTGAGTCTTGAGTGACTTTTGGAAGACAACAGGAGAGGGACAACACCAAAACCCCTCTGGGGTCACAGCAATTGGAACGTTTCTAATCTTAGTTTGACCCTGCTCTACTCTTGTAAGCCTAATTTCAGCCATTTTCAGCAAGAAATTCAAACCCCTTAAGTCAATTTATGGCACTTACAATGAAAACAAGAATGTGGACCCTAAGAGTCCAAATAATGTTTACTTCTATCCAAATTAAACAACTCCTCTGTCCTCGATTAAGATAAGGAAGACAAAGGTCTAATTTTGAATTTGAACCTCGGCCCTCTTACAGAAACCCTGCAATTGACTGAAGGATTTATGGAGAAAAAATACTTATCAAATTGAAATTCAGGTCCCGGAAGCAAACATAAGGTACTGGACTAAATTCCATTACAGTAGAATCTCTCCACAAACACTAGAAGAAAAGGGGGGGAAAAAATCTTTATGACAACTAGTGCATATCTTCAAAAATCAGACATCCCATAACAACAATTGGTACAAGGAAAGGGTAAATAGCCAAACATAATTCTTTAAATTTCATACAACTAGCTCAAAATCTGAGTCCTAGGAATTTAATCTACCCCTTTTAATGGAATTTCATGATGCCCCAGAAAAAAGCACAAAGACTAACCAACAAATGAGAAATCTGAGAGAGCTATCTGAAAACCCAATCGCTTTACTTTATGAATCCAAGAGCCCTCTGAAAATGATTAAATTGAGCTTTGATGTCAAGCATCAAGGGAACTACTTTAACAGATATTCAACAGAGTGGAATGATGAGTTAATATTTTTATAATTTAAAAAAACTGGCATAATGAAAGAAGCACATGATATCAAAAGTCAAAAAATAAAAACGAAGTGATGATAATATATGGGTTGGTTTTGTAACTTCACCAGAGTGTTCGATGATGCTTTTCTTGATTTATCTTGTTTTTTTGCCTGTGCAAATTCTCTTCCTCTCCCACACAAAAACAGAGCGATGTGATCAAAGAGAGACAGGCATGCAAAGTGCAGTGGGCCTGTGTTTTCTTGCCTTTTCTTGTGCAATGTCTTCAAAAAGCCACTGCTGTCAATTATAATTCCTAGGTTCTATCAATTTATTCAATAATATATATATATTGTTTAAAGGGATATTTTCATGAATATCCATAATTAAGGGTGTGAGTTGAAAAGTGTCCAATTTTCAAAATTAATACTAAATTGTCTATTATGACCTTAATGAAAAAAAGGACATTTGAATCTCTACGTATNCAGCAATGTAGTTCAAAGTTTCAACACAAAAAATACTCCAATCAACTTATTGACATTATGCCATACACTGAAAAGTCACATCCAGGTCAACACAAGGATGTTTTATTAGAAGAGTTTTTCAGTCATGGCTTTCAGAAATGCTCTAACTGCCATTAGAGAGAACTAGTCCGCTGTCCCCTTTTCAAAGGATACATTCAATTCTGACACCCCTTTTCAAACGATACATTCGATTCAGACAACTATACAAAATGTCTAAACCCAGATTGATAACTACAAATGATGAGTTTTCAGGTTTTTTACAGCCCAATTGCTACAGAAATCAAGGTTAACTGAAAACCAAAAGGTAGTGCTTTGTGTAGAACCCTATGCAACCAACGCCAGTGACATTTCGAATTGGATTAGACATGTCGATTTTCTTAGTAACTTCCAAATGGCTATCAAGTATCTCAAGGTCCTTATATTCTATAAACAATTTATAATTTGATTGCTAAATTGGTGACAAGGATAACTAAAAAACTTGTTCAAACAAAATCTTGTTATGCTGACTCATACTAGGTAAATTAATGCACAGAAGAAGTATCTAAATTCTTGCTAGAGTGCACGTGCTCGTGCACACAAATATTTTCTAAGATGAACTACCACAAGGATCATCTTTAAAAGTTGTCATCAAACTTTAGCTACAAACATAGAGAGAAAATCCAAGGATAGTTACTAAATTACCTTCAATATACGCAGAACACGTGCAACACTTTGCTTAATCAACCGCTGCTTCAGTTCTCTGCAGTACATTAGTCCGATAGTTTCAACATATATCTCAACATCCTCACATTCATCAATTTCAAGGCAGGGAAAAATAGGCTGCTGTTCTGATATCTTGTGGGCAAAATAACTGCTATTTTCCATTAGTATATTCCTATGAACACTTAGTTTCACAGCAAATCCCTGCTTTCCCAGCAAAATTACTTTCAGATCACTGGTTCCAGATTCACCAAACTCAATTGACACCTTCCTCGGCACATTTTCAATCTTCGGCCGAGGCGTCTTCTCACTCACCGATGAAACATTAAGAACAGGAGCATCTGAACTCCAACTTCTTTGCTCGTCGGTAACAAGACCTGTCCTCGATTTCTTTGTTCCCAGTTTTTTCTCATTTTCTGAGGTTTGCTTTTTCTGAACTGAAGTACTAAGATTCGGAGGAGAGGATTTTGGCTTGTTTAGAGGATTCTGTGTCTTGAGTGACTTTTGGAAGACAACAGGAGAGGGACAACACCAAAACCCCTCTGGGGTCACAGCAATTGGAACATTTCTAATCTTAGTTTGACCCTGCTCTACTCTTGTAAGCCTAATTTCAGCCATTTTCAGCAAGAAATTCAAACCCCTTAAGTCAATTTATGGCACTTACAATGAAAACAAGAATGTGGACCCTAAGAGTCCAAATAATGTTTACTTCTATCCAAATTAAACAACTCCTCTGTCCTCGATTAAGATAAGGAAGACAAAGGTCTAATTTTGAATTTGAACCTCGGCCCTCTTACAGAAACCCTGCAATTGACTGAAGGATTTATGGAGAAAAAATACTTATCAAATTGAAATTCAGGTCCCGGAAGCAAACATAAGGTACTGGACTAAATTCCATTACAGTAGAATCTCTCCACAAACACTAGAAGAAAAGGGGGGAAAAAAATCTTTATGACAACTAGTGCATATCTTCAAAAATCAGACATCCCATAACAACAATTGGTACAAGGAAAGGGTAAATAGCCAAACATAATTCTTTAAATTTCATACAACTAGCTCAAAATCTGAGTCCTAGGAATTTAATCTACCCCTTTTAATGGAATTTCATGATGCCCCAGAAAAAAGCACAAAGACTAACCAACAAATGAGAAATCTGAGAGAGCTATCTGAAAACCCAATCGCTTTACTTTATGAATCCAAGAGCCCTCTGAAAATGATTAAATTGAGCTTTGATGTCAAGCATCAAGGGAACTACTTTAACAGATATTCAACAGAGTGGAATGATGAGTTAATATTTTTATAATTTAAAAAAACTGGCATAATGAAAGAAGCACATGATATCAAAAGTCAAAAAATAAAAACGAAGTGATGATAATATATGGGTTGGTTTTGTAACTTCACCAGAGTGTTCGATGATGCTTTTCTTGATTTATCTTGTTTTTTTGCCTGTGCAAATTCTCTTCCTCTCCCACACAAAAACAGAGCGATGTGATCAAAGAGAGACAGGCATGCAAAGTGCAGTGGGCCTATGTCTTCTTGCCTTTTCTTGTGCAATGTCTTCAAAAAGCCACTGCTGTCAATTATAATTCCTAGGTTCTATCAATTTATTCAATAATATATATATATATATATATTGTTTAAAATAGGACTTTTTGACACACATTTTTTCAAAATATTTTTTTTTCATAACTCATTTTCGACCATATATTTTTCAATAAAATAGTATTTTCCATCACATCACTAACTTTCTCTTACTTTTTAATCATATATTTCACATCATATTTAAAATATATTCTTTCCTCAATAATATCCATCAAACACACCTTTAAGATCCAATTGAAATGCTGTCAAAATCAAATCTCGTAGTCACGGACTCTAAAGAGCCTGCGCCGTGCTGTGCATCTTAAATTTTAATGAAAAATAAATCTGATATGTAAATATTTTGCTAGTCGATTATGGGAAAATTAGTACATTATATTTATTATATTACAACTTAGAGCTTTTTTGATTGAATAGTATATTGATAAAAATGTGATATTAAAAAATATGAAAAAGTTTTGAATTTTTATGTAATATTATTTTATTGAAAAATGTGTGGTTAAAGAGAAGAAAAAAAATGTATTTTGAAAATAACGAGATAATTTTACCAAACAAATTGATAAAAAAAAATTAATAGATTTTAATAAAAGCTGATAAATGTGTAGTTGAAAAGATAAAAATATTTAATTTTATGAACTGTATGTGAAGTTTGACAAATTGAAAAGTGATAAAATTTTAACATATTTATCAAAAAAAAAAAGCTAAGTCGAATAAATAATTATTTACATCTAATATATTTGAAAATGAGAGACTTAAAAAAATTAACTAATTAATTTATTTTTATTTTTTTGAGATAATCCTTATTCCTTGTGCATGTCTAAAAATTCGAGACCCTCAGGTCAAAACTGCACCGGTATCTGCAATTATGAATTACCAACTGAATTGTGGTAGTTGATGAAAGCTATAAAAAGTCGTCAACTAAGCTTTGACCACTTTCATTAAATATTGATCAGTAGTGTGTAACGTAAGACAACGAATTAATTTCTTGTATTCTTATGTTACTTTATTGTTGCATGGAAACTGCAAACATTGCCTCCAATTGAAACATAGAACATTATTTGAGCAAAAGAAACAACAAATTAATGTTTTTTTTTTTTTTACTATATTCCATTTAGCCCCTGATTGACAACCATTAATCAAGAAAAATAGAGTTTTGAATAATAATTTTTACGTTTGTGTGATTATGCGATTGAAAATGCCTATGTAGAAAAAAGATTTGGAAGTACTAATTGTTAAACAAAGGCTTAGTAGTTAATACAGTGTTCAATACATTCTCTCGCTGATAAAAGACACCCCTAAAACAAAATGAATTTTAACCCCGTATTTGATAATCACTTTTTTTTAAAAAAAAAAAATTTGTTCTACATACTCATTTTTAATCATACGTTCACACAATAGAATATTCTACGCGACAACTCAAATTTTTTTCCTATTTTTTAACCACAAATTCTCCTAAAAATAACTATTCAAAATATTATTTTCTGGAAATAATAGTCATCGAACAGGGGCTTAATGTTCAAAACATTACATTCCACAAAGTTTCACATTGAGTGTCAAATAGTAACCCTCCTTTACTTGTTAAAGACTAGCTAAGACATGGACAAAGNCGAACAGGGGCTTAATGTTCAAAACATTACATTCCACAAAGTTTCACATTGAGTGTCAAATAGTAACCCTCCTTTACTTGTTAAAGACTAGCTAAGACATGGACAAAGTCAAGAAAATCGTTTGAGTAACTTGGTTGATCTTGGCCGCCAAGAAGTGAAATGTTACGAAAAGCGTTGCCAAAAAATGAAGTTTAGGGACTAAAGTATAAAAAGGGTAAAAGTATGGGGACAATAACTGCAGATTTTCCCAAAATAAATTTTATAGTCTAGTTATTAAAATAAATTGAAAGCTTTTAACCTAACTATTATAATTTCACATACAACCCAAGTTCTTAGATGCCGCTCCTATTTCAATAATCCAATTCTTAATAATGGAAATTCCAAAAGACAAATTAATTAATGGGACCACTTACATACCAAAGAATTAAGAGCAGACAATTTTGAATATGTTCGGTACAAATTCTTTAAATTTTATTTTTACTCAATTTAATCGTATATTCCCATAATAAAATAATTTTACACACGAACCCATAATTTTTTTCCTAAATTTTAATCACAAATGGTCAAAAAAATATTATTTTTCATTAAATTTATTTTCAAAAAATCTACTTGAAGCAGACCCTAAATCGAATGAGTAGTTTTGACTTTGCTTCTTATTTGGTGGACATGGATCATGGTAGGTTGCTGTACAAGTGCAATAATAGAGTTAGAGTTGGCAAATGAGGAGTGAAAAAAAAGCATTACATGTTGTAATCATCAATGCCAATTGAAATTAAAATTATTCAGATAATTTCGACGTAGGTCATCTCTGGATTTTTTTTATTTTTATTTTTTTTGAAAACTACAAATTCGATCTTTTAAGATGAATATTGTACTAAGTGTAGTAAAGTGGATGGTTGTCCAGTGTTGATTCAATGAGATGAAGATGTTAGAACTTGCGATTTCACCACTTTCATTCCTCAAACTTTGATAACATATAGTCATGCGAAAGATCAATTTTACCTATTTTATTTGATAGTTTCTCTAGAGAAAAATCAAAACTACTTTTAAACATGAATTCATTACATCTTTATATGAATTACGGTGAATAAAAGTGCATTAAGAGTTTAGAAGATCCTCACACAATCACGTAAACCATACAAGTATGTATCTCCTATCAAATGGTCCTCGATGTATTTTCATAAGCAAATGAATTACAGTTCATAAATAATTCAATTATTGATCCAATAATTGAAAGCATTAAAATTTAACAACAAAAGCAAAAGTACGAAGATATGTTTGAAACCAAATTTCTAGATCCCGACAACTAAATTTAACTCCTCACGTGAGAATTCAGAAAGACATAATAAGACACGGATACAATGTTGAATTTCTCTTAAAAGAAAGACAAGAAGATGAAATCTCGATCTTTCAATTGGAAGCTCCAAACTTTGCAATCTTCATTCCTTCTTCTTCTTTGAACTTCAATAAAATAGAGAACAAAGTGTTTACGATCGAGATGATATAATGTGTTTTTGGCAAGTATGCATTGAGGAGTTTGAAGATGTAATTCGTGTAAAAATATGTCCATAAATACGTGTGCAACGGCCAAACATCTAATTCAGTACTCTTATAGCTTAAGATGGCTTAGAAATATTGATGCTCTATCTTTTGCTCACTTGAGAAAGCAGCTTTGGCCAATGACAGTTTGGATGAAAACACGCATAATTTTCTGTGGAGAAGTATATATGAATTGAGATAGGACATCTGAATAGGACTCACACTACTGAAATTGGCTTCCCTCCAGAGTTATTGATTATCATCCCTCTTTATCTTTATTTTCAATGAGCATACTATTAGTATTTAAACGGTATTGATTTAGCACATAAAATGTGGGCAATGAAACATGAATTGAATGTTT
>CAIGRF010293541.1:0-22614 GCA_903798235.1 Fraxinus ornus | reverse complement strand
CAAACCGTTAGGATTATGTTTGAGTTTTTTTTCAATCCGTTCAAAATGGTTTGGTTTAGGTTTGAGTTTTTCTCAAACCGGTTTAAACGGTTTGGTTTGAAAATTTGTCAAAAACCGCAAAAACCGAACCGCTTACACCCCTAGCTGACCCTACGCTGTCTCAACTCTTTAAAAAAAATTCAGAAAGTGGGACAGGAAAGGAGTGGGGAGGGACTAGGTAAGGCTGATATTAAAATATTTTCATATGTTTTGTTTATTTAATTATTTTTTAAATTGGTTTTATTTTTTTTTAAAAAAATTTAAATTCATAACATTAAAATAAAATAAAGAGTACTGACATAATACTCCCCTAATGTTAGCCTATTTTGTGGTATACCTTTCAAACGTTTTATTTTGGCACAAAACTCCTCTAGATTGCCCAAAAATTGTGGAATACCTGTACCGTCTAAATCCGTTAGTTTAGGCATTAAAAATAGTAAAGATGGCCAAAACCAATAATACCTCAAAGGGCAAATCTATCTGTTCACATCCTATATTATGCAGCAAAACAGAAGGCAATTCATCATGAACTCAGAAGAGTTTATCTCAAGGTACAGTGGTGGAGAACATCTATTGCTAGTTAAAAATCTTCAAGGTGCAGATAAGATAGTAAACACTCTTCCATCCCACGAGCCAAAATCTTCAACATATACATTTATTACATGTTAAAATGAGAATAAGCATTTTCTAACCAAAGAATCCCAAATACCATCTTCACCAGCACTTATGATTGTCTTGTTCAGAGGTCCCAAAATTGCTCTGCTAATTCTTCCCCGGGGCCCTTATAGTGTAAACAGATTCACCAGCCTCTGTAACATTACCAACATATTTTTTAGCTAATCAGTCAAGTAATTTGGTGACAAACAATTGCACAAGGTGTGAGCAAATTTGACAATTGCATATAATTCAAGAGACTTGAGCTATCGAATGGGAAGGAATAAGTGAGAGATAGAAACTTAATGAGGATAAATCCATACAACCTTTTCGCCTCAAATTTTTGCCATTATGATTTCAAACCTTGACTGGATGATGGTGATGAAGCATATCAGTTTGGAGTTTAGATTAGTGGCAGTTTTCAATTTACTACAGTTGGTTTCTTCTCCTTTGTTTTTTCAAACAAACGGTGCCTTAAGGAGAGAGAGCATGTAGACACACGAATTTGCCCTTTTAAGGTTTTACTGATTTTGGCTCTCTATTATTATTTTTAATGCCTAAACTTACGGAATTAGACTACAGGGGCTATTTCGCAACATTTGGGCGATCTAGGGAGATTTTGCTCCAAAATGAAAAGTTATGGGGTATTCCAAAAAACTTGCAAACGTTAAGGGGGTATTATGCCTATTACCCTAAAATAAAATAAAAAGATTTGAAGTGAGTTCATATGAGAAGTGTTACATGATATGATTAAACTAAACTTTTTCATTTTCCATGAAATTAAAATTCTTTCGTCAATATAATTCGATGAACTACGAAATATAAATGTATACCAATTTTGATTATCAATCATATCTATCATCCAACTCTTAAGTCAATATTAGTAGAAGCCTCTTTCCGACTTATGAACACACCTTGGATAAAGATTTTGGTATCAACTTAATTGAATGAAATGTAAATCATCATTTCCTAATATCTGAAAGTGACGAATTTTCTATTAATCATTTGCAACCTTTGTATAATTCTTGACATATACGAATGGTGTCGTATTAGAAGACTTCGTTAGCATTTCTTCTTCTAATGGTTGAAAAGTCCATTGGATATTTTAGAATACTTCAAACAAGTCCGCGTATTATAACGCTATTGGCAGATATAGAAATAGACGTATGAAATAGATTGTGTTTACATTGAAAGTTGGAAAAATTATTTATTTGGAAAAATTTCTACAAGAAGTTGAACTTTTATTATTTTATGGACCTCAAGTTAGAGACAGGACGGATAGGGGTGGCCCTTCGCTGTCCCATTCAAAAAGTGGGGCAGGAAGGAGATAGTGACAAGGCCAGAGTGGGGCAAGGCGAGAATGAGACTAATGTATTTTTACTTACGTCTTGTTCAATTAATTATTTCTTAATATTGGTTTTAATTTTTGAGAAATAATTTAAATTCATAACATAAAAATAAAATAAAGGGTAACTGACAGAATACTCCCCTAATGTTAGCCTGTTTATTGGAATACCCAAATTTTTCATTTTGGCGCAAAACTCCACTAGATCGCCCAAAAAAAATGTGGAATACCTCCTACCGTTTAAATCGGTTAGTCTAGGTGTTAAAAGCAATAAAGAAGGGGAAAACCAATAAAATCTCGAAGGATAAATCCATTGGTTCACATCCTTGTTCCGTATCAGACTCTTTGAGTAAACAAAAAAAAAAAAAAAAAATTATCAACTTCATCTCAGTCAAAGAGAGTCATGCAGAAAAACAGAAGGCAATAGAATGAACTCAAAAATGTTTATCTCAAGAAAAGGTGGTGGAGAACATCTATTGCTGGTTAAAAAACTTTAAGGCGCACAGAAGCTAGTAAACACTCAGCCATCCCACGAGACAAAATATTCGACACACAATTTATTGATGTTACTTTTCTCTAAAAAATGTAGAAAGAAAGACAGAAAGAACAAGCATTTTCTAACCTTGGTATCCCAAGTATGTATCGCATTACCGGATTCTACTGTTGCTTATTGTATTTCTGCTGAGCTTACCGAATATTCTCCTAAAAAATGAATTCAACAGATATCGAGCCCACTCCTGCCACGTCAAGTACGGATCCGGCGCGTTTACACTGGAAGGAAACCGGTAGTTTGACTGGAACGGACGTGGGAGGCACTTTTAGGGCAACAGACAAAGATGTTCGGATCTCGGCAGTATGATTACGACGGTATTCGCGCTATCAACGAACACCCAATCGACTTCCCATATTAGATCTCTCTTTTTTGTAATGAAATACGTGGAAGGATAAATATGATGTAGTACGATCACACGTTTGTATTGGAATCTTGATCTCTTTGCTAGTGTGTTTGTCGAAAATAAGTAAAGAACCAAGTATGTAAAATCCTATAAAAAAATTTCTAAAGATGAACATATTTCATATTTTCTCTCCCGATACAGATGCCAACCCCGACCCCTTTTCTATACAAAGAGAAGTTATTTATACTAGTCTATCCGATGTGGAGGCCGTTGGATCAAATCCACGTGGCGGCATATCTGAACTTGAAGCCTCTTGTTCATGTCTACTCCATACAATTAATGTTTGGCAGAGGGTTCACCGTCATAGTGGTGGGCTAACATACTGACATTCTTTATTACATGTCTCATCAACCACTTCTAAAAGATCTCCAGATCTATAACGATGGGCAACATCGGATTCTGCTAGATCAGGGTCGGCCTTTGTTGAACAGCTTCTAGTGGTAGAGGGCTTCGGGTGTCTTTGTTGAGCCTCTGCATTTACATGGATGTGCTTCAAGTAGACCCCCGATAGTAGAGTTGAAGGGACATCGGTCAAAAAAAGCTTCGACTTTTGAAAGAACCTCGAACAGCCACAATCTTGGTTGACTTTTGACCTTGTAACCTTCTCTAGAAGGCCTCTTAACCGGTACTCCATCAATTTAACTACTGATCGTGTGTGGTTGCCCACGTGGATTTATTACTTACGTGGCAGCCCACGTGTTGTGCTGATTTGGAACTTCTAATTTTGGGGAGTAACAATAGTCCCCAAATCTATGCATGATTATTCATGTAATGCATGGACTTTCGGATGTCAGGTAATCTTTTGAGGGGAAGAGGTTCTAACCTTCCAAGGTGATCCACTTGTTGAAAGCCCTTGTGCTTTTTTTATTTATTTTTTAATGCCCGCATGTCTGATCCATTTGTCAATGAGGTTTTGTTCTCAATGTCTTGGGTGAGTAGCGTAGCTGAGGTTCATAACCGAAGTTGGGAGTGTGTCGCTGATAATATAGCCTCGGATCGATAATTACGAGGAGTTCATCATTATTATTTAAAACTAGTCGTGCGAAACACGATGAGTCCTTGAAGATGGTGCCTCAATGATTTGATGTTATGAGCTATTTCCAAGGGAGGGTAATCATGATGGTACGATTCTCAATACACGCCACAGCCGTCACTTTTAATGCGTAATCATAGCCGTCTCTTCTGCTTCCTATTTGTACTCTAGACACGATAGGGCGCGTACGTCTGACGCCTTAATCTGGACCCTCGAATTCTAAGCGTCTGGGGCAATGGGTGGATCTGATCTTAGCTTCTAGACGTACGACTAGATGGTTTAGATCTCAATCTAATGGCTGGGTTTGAATTTTATGTACGCCTATAAAATGAAATTGCCTTCAAGAAGAATTCTTTTCTTTCTACCTTTATGTGAATTCATACTTATAAGCCTTTATCTTCTTCGACAATCCTTTATATTTGAGTTTCTTGTGCGCTTCCGCCTGTTCTTCGATGTTCTTTCCAAATTTTCTGAGAGTTTGTTGAAGCAAGTCTCTTTTGTCGCGTTCGCCACTGCCTCTTTTTTAAAAAATCTTGTAATTATTGTGAGACTTCATTTTTCTCATTAATGGCTTCTTCTTCTTCTTCTTCTGAGCGTAGTGCGGGGATACCCTGGCTAGTTAGCGAGATGGGAATTGAAATCACCTCTACTGCTGATCTTGTTAGGGCTGTTGAGGCTGGCAGGAGTGCAACCACGTCTGGGGAGGGTCTGGCAGTGAGGATGACGGGGTAGCTTGGGGGGCAACGAAGATTCCATCAAATGATAATCCGACCCTCATTGCTAACCTGAGGGAGAAATATAGGATTCCCTATAATATAGAACTTTTATCCCCTTCCTAAGATGAGCGGCCTTGCCGTCCGAGGCAGGGGTGCGTCGCCATCAGCGAATATTTACTCAAATCAGGACTTCGTCTTTCCATCCATCATTTCTTCCAAGCTGTCCTTAGGTTATATGGACTGGCTTCTACCCAACTCTCTTTGAATACCTAGTTGGATCCTATATTCTCTGGAAGCAGACCTCCTTGGGCGAGGATATGCCCCTTTATGTTTTTCAGACCGTTTTCCAGCCTAGGTCATTAGGCAAAGGGGATTCCAAGGGTTGGTATTCCATGTGCCCATGGGGACACATGCTCCTTTAGTGATCGATCTTTCTTCATCCATCAAAGGGTGGAAGGAGACCTGGTTCTGGGTTCGGGAAAAGTGGCAGGAGTGTGAGGGTGACACTGTCCCCCTTTGTCAAAGTTCCAACCTTTTACTCCGAACCTAGTGAGTGCCATTTCATGACTTCTTCTTGTAATTATTGGATGATCATTCTTACTAAAACAATACTTGTCATTTTTAGGAATTGTTGAGCATTTCGAGCTCGATGGAGTCACTGGGAGGTCCTATCGGATATTTATCGTATGTCCTCCTCCATTCACCATTTCTACAATCTCATCGTTCTCCAACGATTTTACGAAAATTTAAACTTTATGGCCTCCAGAGGTAGGAAATCTTTGACAATATCTCTAATATAGTGTCTGCTTATGTGTTGTTTTATACGCTTTTGATTTCAATGTTTGCTTCTTGTAGAAACTTTTGACAAGAGGAAGATCCCCACCTCTGATATGACCACTATATTGGTTGCCACTTCAACCTCTGGTAGAAAGGGGGTCAAAGGCACGTCTATTGGAGGAAGGCAGATAAAAAAGAAGATCGAGAGGGTCAACAAAAAGGCTGCATCCCAAGATGAGAGCGGGCCTCCCTAGCAGATAAGGAAAGAAGGCCGTCGTCAAGGAGCCCAAGAAAAAGGTTCGAATATCCACCAAAGGGTGGGTAATTCCTCCGACATCACCCAGCTTCGTCCAGAGGTTTCTGCTAGGGAGAAATTACTGGCAGCCTCTATTGCTTCTGCCAGTGGGGAGGGCAGAAACGCCTTGCTACCGTAGAGCCTCCGAGGTAGGAGCCTGCCAAGAGAAGCAAACCCTTGAGTAGTCCCACTAGCTCAGAAAAAGAGCCTTTGGCTAAGCAGTCTGCTGAGTTCGAATCTCAGGCCCTCGCTCTGTTGCCTCTCGAAGTCCAAACCGCCCGACAACCTTCCACACGTTCTGGACTGAAAAATGGCAGAACTTCGTTGAAACAAGCGGTGGTCCTTCGGCATGGCCATTGAGACTAAGGCAATCTTTAAGATGCTCCAGCGGAAGAATAGGGAGTTTATTGGCAAAGCTTCTCAGGTTAAAAAAGTAGCCAAGAAAGCCCCGGCCGAGGCTGAGGTGGCCAAGAGAAAGGAGGCAGAAGGGTCTGCCAAACTCACTTTTGTTTTGGCCAAAAATGAATCTTTGAAGAATGAGGTTCACGAGTCACAAAGTGAGGTGGCTGCCTTGACGAAATGGATGGAGGCTTCCGATGCCCACCAAAAACTTGCTGCCGAAGCCCTTGAGAAGGCCAGCAAGGAGAATACGGAGCTGAAATGGACAATTGAGGAGCTGACCTCCCAGGTGACTGACCTTACTAAAGAGGTAGAAACTGTTCCTAACGATGCTGAGCTTGCTAGTCAAAATGCTGAACATAATTTCTTAGCCAGCTTTTACCTTACTGAACACTACCAGCGGTTTAGCATATACTGGAGAAGGTACGCTTACAATGAGATGATCGAATGGCTGGAGGTGCACAACTAGGGGGTTCAGACTTCTGACTTAAGGTCTGAATTCTTGGAGGAGGAAGTAGAGGAGGGGGAACCTCAGGCCCCTACGGAGGCAAAAACCATGGCAGAGGCTGTTGAAGAGGCTAACCCTGCTAAAGCTGGGGCCATAGTGCCTTTTGAACCTTCCCAATCCCTATTCCCTTAGGTCCAATTTATGTAAATATTTCAAGTGTAAGGACTTTGGTCCAGTTTATGTAAATCAATTTTTGTTAATGGAATTCGATATTTTTCTATCTCTGTTAACATCGTATGATCCTGATATGGATGTTTAACTTTTGTAATTCTTTCGCTACTACCTGCCAATCACCGTCGATCCGTAGTATCTTACTTCTTTTCGAACAAACGGATCATGTATTCACGTAGTGAAGCTTTCGTTTGTGTACTAGAGGTACGACTTAGAGGTGATTAGTGTTAACTAAGATACACATCGATCTGTTTGATTGTACATATGTTACCTTCATTCCATCAGGCCTTCCTAGGTTCGTCTCACAATAACTTAGACAATGGTACTTTTGAAGGTCACACACTTTTTAATCAGCAAACATTTCTGAAGTGGTAACATGGAGTAGCACTTCATTCGAGGCTGAGATCCTTGTGGATTTATAGATTTCCTTTGGTAGGAAGGTTCGTCTATGCATCAGACCTTTGGCCTTTAGATTCCTGAGGCTACTGGCCACTTGCCTGCATCAAAACCATATTGAGGCTACTCGCTCATTTCAATAAGATTGGGAGTGGTTGGGAAAGACTCAATTATTCAAGTCTGGCCGATGTTGTAAGACATTGTGGAACAGAGGCTGGTTCATTTCAGACCCTGCTAGTATACGCACGTGATTTGATGATTTCGCGTGTTTCCAATGTGACAACCGTATTGAATCGGTTCCCAATACATGCATAGCCGTATCGAATTAAATGCATAGTGATGGTTAGTTACTTTCTTACGTGACTCCTGGGAATTTTCAACATGCTAATGCCCTCTCGTGAGATGTACGCGCCAATTTGGGGCGTTGACAAGGGAAACCGTTTGGATTCTATGGCCCAGATTGTGCGAAGATTTTGATGCCTTTGATCATAAGGGCTTTAATCCGATGGGTAAGATTCATCTTGCTCCTTGTATAAAATCCAGAATCTTGTTATTTTAACACTTTACTTGCTACAATTTTTTACCATTCTCTGAGAGTTTTTTGGCAACAAATTTTCGATCATTCCCTTGTCATTTGCGATTGGATTCAAGAAATATTTCACAAAACTTAAATAAATGGCACCCAAGAGGAAGTATCCCAAACCTGATATGGCCACAATTCTTAATGCTACCTCTCGAAGATCTTCTTCAGGGGCTAGACAAAGGCCAGGTCGCCTTGTCAGGGATTCACCCTAAAGGACGCAGAGTAGGGGGTTTCCCTAGAAAATTATTTCATAATTGATAAGGACAATGGGATAGCTAAAGAATCCTCAAAGAAAAGAAAATTGGCCCACGTTGGCGGGTGTTTCGGTAGCTTCGGAACAACTATGTCTTATGGGGAGAAGGTAGCTCCTAAGTAGTCGAAATTGCTACAGGCTTTTATTAATGCTGCAATTGAAGAGCAGCTTCGGGGGGTCGTGACAACAAGATTGTTTCCATTGTGATTGAGATGCTACCGAGGTGACACCGAGGCTTTTAAAAAGTTTTGGACTAAGAGGTGGCATGACTATGTGTCTACCTGCGATGCCATGGACCTTACTACGACCTTGGTAAGCCAGAATGCCATGGCTTTCAGGGTAGTCCTGGAATGCCAGGAAGCCTGGCTGACATCTAGCAGAGGAACAGAGTCTCATATGATAAACTGAATGTCACTGATGTTGAATTAAAGAGAGTCAAAGCAGAAGCTGTTGAATTAAGAGCTCAGAAAGCTGAAGATGAGGCTAAGTTAGCCTCTGCCCTGACTGAATTCAAAGCTATAAAGTGGGAAGTCCATGAGTTACAATGTGAGGTTGCCTCACTGACCAAGAGGGTAGAGACTTCCGATAACCACCATAGGCTTTCTACCGAGGCTCTGGAAAAGGCGAATGCCCAACTAAACGTTATTGGCGTTGAATTAAAGAAGGCTAAAGCCGAAGCTAATGAGTTGAAGACTCAGAAAGCTGAAGATGAGGCAAGGTTAGCCTCTGCCCTTTCTGCCATCGAAGCCATGAAGCTGGAAGTTTGTAAATCAAAATGTGAAGTCGCCTCTCCAACCAAGAAATTGGAAATCTCCAACGACCATCAAAGGCTTACCACCGATGCTTTGGAAAAAGCGAACATTCAGATAGCTGCCAGTAGGAATGCCTAGGATTTCATGGAGAAACAAGTAGAATGGTATGCCAATGAGTACAGGATGTACGAAATTGATGTTGAGGCAGGTGACATTGCAGTGAGAAATTATGTCATCAACTTCCATCATACTGAGTATCAACGCCTTGGTTCCTACTGGAAGAGATTCGCTTACAATGAGGTGATTGGTAAGGTAGAGGAGTTGTTCCCTAACCTTGATGTTTCGGAGCTAAAGGTAAAGTTCATTGAAGAAAAAATGACTCAGACTCCTATAGAAGATGAGTGTGTGGAAGTGGTGCCGGCGGAGGCTCTGTCGGAGGAGGTGGCTTCCACCCTTGCTGCTGAGGATCAAGCATCTTCTCCTCCCAGAGAATATGCTAGATTTTATTTCGATTTTATCATTTGTAAAACCTTTGGGCCTTCCATTGTATTCTTTATTTTAATGAATAAAAATTTCTTGCTTCTGTCTTCTTGCTTTTAAGTAGTTGAACCCTAGTGAAATGCCGCGCAAAAATAGATTTGAATTGAACTTAACCAAAGTGGAGCTAATTGAACTTAGTTAAATGAAGTTAATCAAATAATCTGGACTGACCAACTTGTTGAATGAGATTAAATAATTTGAAGCTAGGTTAAGTCGACATGAGTAATCTCATACTTAGGCTGAATCATTTTGGCTGAATCAAGGGTCCACTGGCTTCTTCCTTGACATTCAGCTTCGTTGTATGAAGGCATGTGAGGTCAGCCTCAGAATTCAAGTGAGGTGATCCCATCTGAGGATGTCGCCCTCTCTTCCGAGGTGTTTATGCTTCCTTGTGTGGTGAATGGTTCATCCATGTAAGGGTTTTTTCCATGACGTTCAAATTCGTCGAAGGAAGGCATGTGAGGTCAACCTTGGAATTCAAGCGAGGTGATCCCATCTGAGGATGTCGCCCTCTTTTCCAAGGTGCCTACGCTTCCTTGTATGGTAGATGGTTCATCCACGCAAGGGCTTCTTCCATGACGTTCAGATTCGTCGATAGAAGGCATGTGAGGTCAGCCTCGGAATTCAAGCGAGGTGAACCCATCTGAGGATGTCGTCCTCTCTTTTGAGGTGCCTATACTTCCTTGCGTGGTGGATGGTTCATCCACACAAAGGCTTCTTCCATGACGTTCAAATTTATAGAAGGAAGGCATGTGAGGTCATCATCGGAATTCAAGCGAGGTGATCCCATTTGAGGATGTCGCCCTCTCTTTCGAGGTGCCTACGCTTCTTGGAGTTTCTGAAAATTTATGTTGGAACCAAAGATTTTATTTATTTGTAAAGGCTGGGAACAACCTCCAACTGTAAGTTACATTCATTGGTAATACATTCGTAGTTGTTCAACATTCTACGGATAGGGCTGGACTCTACCATCCATGTCTTTAATCCAGTAGGTCCCAGGCCGAACTTCTTTTTCGATGCGATAGGGTACTTCCCAATTGGGTCCCAACATACCTACTCCTGGTTCTTCGAAAGCTAAGAAAACTCTCTGTAGCACCAAATTCTTTACCCGGAAGGATTTCTTCTTTACTTTAGCATTGAAGTATATTCTTTTGGGAGATGACAAACCTACTTCTATAGGGCTTATAGCCTCTGCACCATATGCCATGGAAAATGGGGGCTCCCCTATCGTGGTTCGGCTTGTAGTTCTGATAGCCTATAGAACCTGGGGTAACTCATCCACCCAGGCTCTTTTTGAAGTATCAAGCTTCATTTTCAAGGTATACTTGATTGTTTTGTTTAAGGCTTCAACCTGCCCATTTTCCTAGGGGTGATGTGGGGAGGAGAAGTGTTTCTTGATGCCCAATTCCTCACACATGTTCCTAACTTTCTTATTGTCAAATTGTTTACCATTGTTTGACACGATTGAGTGTGGGATACCGAACCTACAGATGAGGGTGAAAACCCGCGTTTGTATAATATATCATCTTGACGGACAAAGTGAGCAGTCCTTCTTCTGAGTTTTTGGGCTTCTTCTTTCTGAGGAGGTAAGGTCTGATCCTTCAAATAGGATATGATGGGCTTCATCTAGGAAAGCGTATCCTCCATCCACATTACATTTTCACCAACTTTAATTGAGGGTCTAAGAAGGTGTTCAATTGGAACTACCGTGAGTAACTCAGAGTCTTTGCTGCTTGCTAGCTTTGATAGAGTGTCGGCGTGTGTGTTGCAGGATCTAGGTATTTGCATTAGCTCAAATATTTTGAAGGAAGGGACGAAACTTCTTACCAATTTTACGTAAGCTGCATAGTCTTGTCCCTAGCGGAGAAGTTTCCATGACTTGACTAACTACCAGTTGGGAGTCATTGCTAACGATGAGCCTCTTTATTTGCAATTTTATTGCCAGCTGGAGGCCAACTATCAGGGCCTCATATTCCGATGAGTTGTTGGTTACCTTAAAGCGAAACCTTACGGCACAAGTCAGTTTGTGCCCTTCTGGACTAACCAATACAACTTCTGCTCCTGACCCTGTGTCTCCAGAAGAACCATCGATTGAGAGCCTCCATATCTAAGGTTCGGAGGTTCCATTTTTTCTTCAACATCTGGAACAAGGGTGAATTCTGCCACAAAGTTAGCTAGGGCTTGCCCTTTGACAACTGCTCTTGGTTTATAGATGATGTCGAATTCACTAAGTTCAACAGCACATTTGAGCAATCTTCCCAAATCATCAGGTTTCTGGAGCACTTGCTAGAGTGTGTAGTTTGTCAGGACATGGATACTGTGAGCCTGGAAATAAGGCCTAAGTTTCATGAAGGCTATCACCAAAGTGAGCTAACTTTTCCATGTCAGGATATCGAGTTTTGACTACGAGGAGTGTCTTGCTGACATAGTATACTGGCAGATGATGGTTGTCTTCTTCCCTTATCAATACCGAACTCAAATCTCCCGAAGTCACTGCTAGGTATAGATATAGTTCTTCATAGTTCTCTGGTTTGGAGAGGAGAGCCTCCTGACCAAGGTGCTTCTTCAACCTCTGTAGAGCCTGCTCACATTCTTCTGTCCATTAGAATTTATTCCCTCATTTGAGGATTTTAAAGAATGGCAGGCACTTGTCAGTTGCCTTAGAGATGAAACGGTTGAGGGCGGCGACTCGTCCAGTAAGGCTCTGCACCTATTTTGGCTTCTTGGGAGACCTCATTTCAATTAATGCTTTGACCTTTTTTAAGCCTTGCTTCAATGCCTCATTGGTTAACAATATAACCAAGGAACTTGCCAGATGACACCCCAAAAGCCCATTTTAAAGGATTGAGTTTCATTCGATACCTTCGCAGAATTTGGAACGTCTCATTAAGGTGTGCCTGTGATCCACTGCCTCCAGACTTTTTACCAGCACGTCATCCACATAGACCTCCATTGTCTTACCGATGAGGTCAACGAACATTTTGTTAACCAACTTTTGGTATGTTGCCTCGGCATTTTTTAATCTGAAGGGCATTGCCTTGTAGTAGTAGAGTCATTTTTCTGTGATGAAAGAGGTGTGCTCCTCATCTGGTGGGAACATTGGGATTTCATTATATCCAGAGTAGGCATCCATGAAGCTGAGTAGCTGGTGTCCAGTAGTTGAGTCCACCAGCTGATCTATCCTGGGAAGTGGGAAGTTGTCTTTAGGATAGGTTTGGTTCAAGTTTGAAAAGTCAATGCATACCCTCCATTTCCCGCTGTGCTTCTTTACCAGAACTTGGTTGGATACCTACTTTGGATACACAGATTCTCAGATGAAACCATTTTCAATCAGCTTGGTCACTTCTTCTTTGAGAGCCTCATACCTTTCCAGGTTGATAGCCCTTCTTTTCTACTTGTGAGCCATAGCTCCTGGTTCGATGTTCAAGTGATGGCAACTGACCCCTCGGATCGATGCTAATCATGTAGTTGTGCTTCCAGGCGAACACATCCAGTTTCTAAGCAAGAAATCTTTCAACCTTTTCTTCATGTTCAGGGGTAAATTGTTCTCCATCTGTAAGCATTTAGTTGGGTCCATAGGGTCAGCTGAAAAGATTTCTAATTCTTCCATTGGGGCCGTTTGAGGCTCATAGTCAATAATGCGAGGGTCCAGTCTGTCAAAGTTAACGGCATTTTCAGCAGCCTTCCCTTGTTCAAGGGCTTGAGTTGCTCTGAGCATGTCTCCTTCCTCAGTAGCTTCGATCATAAGGACATCTTTTCCTTGTTCAGGAAAAGTCCCTTTTTTCAGGGAGGTCGTCCATATCAATGTCAGCAAATATGACGTGTGTCCTTGGCTCTGCTTTCCATAGGAAATTGGAATTGCATTCCCTAGCTCCTCTATGATCACCCCGAACCGTAGCGATGCCTTTGTTGGTTAGGAATTTCAAGCACAGATGATGAATCGAGGTAACTGCACATAGCTCTTTCAAGGCAGGTCTTCCTAGCATTCTATGGTAGGCAGATCGGTTATCAACTATGAGGAATTCCATGTAATGGCATGCGATTAACTGCTCCATCCCCATTTCTATCCCCAGAGTGATTTTGCCCCTTGTGATGATGTTGTCTCCTATGAAACCGTATAAGGGGAAGTTCATTGGGGTTAACTCATGGTCCACCTTCATTTTGTCAAAGGTAGTACCAAATATGATGTTGATCAAACTTTCATTATCCACTTCAGGCCATTGTGGGCCACGACTGCCCTTATTACTAAGGTGTCACAGTGTGGATAATGTACTCCAACCGTATCCTCTTGTGTAAAAGTGATTGGTGGAATCGCTCTTCNGGCTAGGTCGCTTGCCTCCCTGGCGTAGGTCTTTTAAGAATTTCTTTAATCTCCACCCTCATGAGTTTTACCAATATTTGTGTCATTTTCTCGGATGGGCTCTTGTTCACTGTTTGGTGGGGAACCTCGCCTTTGCCTCTGAACCTCTCTAGGTCTTTCGGTGTCGTTTTCCCTTCCTCTTGGAAGGTCGTTTTGACTGGGTCGACGTTGTTCATTATTTTGAGGCATCTGATACTGCCTGTTTGGGGTGTTACTTGAAGGACGTCTTGCAGCGTCCCTGTAATTTTCCGTCTAATGTCCATATGATTGATGATATGAGCAATACTGCGGTGCTTTGTTCCTATTTTTAGGTTCAGCACTTCATCCCTTGCCTCGTCCCCTTGGTGGGCTTATCAGATTGGATTGACACTGATGCATTTTAGTACCAGGATCAACTTCTTCATAGGCTAAGATTGGTACCGCATTGAGAGTAGCAGCAGCTAGTTCTTGTCCATAGTTCATTGGGGCTTGACTGTCCATCAAATGCGAGGTAGGACACCTCCTTCTTTGTATTTGTAGAGGTGGCAGACCTTGGCTTGCCCTGTTCCTATGATCCTTTAACTCTTCATTAGGGATTTCTCGCTTTATCATTTCTAACAAGGCATCGTAAGTACAGGGTCCTTATTTTGTACATCTCTCCAAAAAAGAGAGTTCATGTCCAATCCTTCTCTGAGGGCAGTTAAGGTTTCCCTATCCGTGACTTGTACGTAGTATGTCATCTCATCAGTAAAGAGTAAAATGAAAATTTTCAAAGATTCACCTTGTTGCTACCTCATATCCTGTAATCTTTGGATAGGTCTCTGTCCTTCCTTACTGGTTGCGAAGCATTTTAAGAAAACTTTCTTAAACTCGAGCCAGCTTCTGATGATCCCCTCTGGCAGCCTGGTGTACCAAATTTTCGCTCCTCCACTTAAGGTCAAGTGAAAGGCTCTACACTTCATTGCTAGTGTAACCCCTTTCAAATTTATGTGAGTTTTGTAATTGTTCATATGTTTTGTGGGGTCACCTCTCCCATCGTACTTTGGGATTTTAGGGAGTGTGAAGTGGTTAAACATGGGAGCATTTCTTATACCTTCAGAAAAAGGAGAATGTTCGTCATCATCACCTTGATCACAGGATCTTTGTGGCCCATCTGAATTCTCATCTTCCCTTTGGGGAGCTTGGGGAGGTAACTTGGAGGTTCATGCTTCATTCCTAGCCTGGTTTTATCTTTCCCGCATATTTCTGGGGGTTAGACTGGAGGCTCTTCATGGTATATGGGCTGGTCCTCATCCGGAAGAGGCTCCTGTTGCCTATTTTTAGATATTAGAGGATGAGAATAGACTGGCCTATTTCTAGGCGCTTGGGGTGAATAAGCTCGCCTATTCTTAGGCACCCCTGGGCCTATTCTATTAAAAACACTCGCAGACCTCTGAGGCCTATCTTCTTGTTTATAATTCAGATGAAGGTTGAATGGAGCTTCTTGCGACCCTTCCGCGGCATAGTTGGTTGAGGAATCCATTTCGACTACTCCTTCCTGGGGAGCCTCTATCCCATAATGATGTCCATCTATCTGGCTCTGCACCTTATTTTCTTCCTAATAATAAGCCTGGGTCTCAGGAAAAACGTCTTCAGGGGCTGTGTATTGGTATTGAGGGGCTTGATAGCCTCCCTGTTCTTGCATGTTCATCAGCATTTCATGCATAGCCATATTCTGCTGTGTGATATTTCTCATGTTGGCGGCCATGGTTTCCATTTCCATAGTAAGTCTGGCTGCGACCCTCTCTCCTCCTCTAGAACCTCCTATTCTTCGCATGGGAGGTCTCGTACGGGGTGCTGGGGCAGCATGAGAAAGTTACCCTTCTTCAAGGCATTCCCTCGTCCTTCTAGGGGCAGTCTCGTTAGTGGAACTCATCCCCTGATTGTTTAATAAGTTGTTTTGTCCCTTTCTTAAAGGGTGTGAAGTTTTTTATCGTTCCTTTTTTAAGGACAAGAACCTTCTTTCTCCAAATCTTTACAGACGTAATCAGGTTTTTTTCTCTTACGTGTTTTTGGTGGTTAAATGTAGGAAATTCTTACTGATGGCTCCAATCTATTGACCCCAAAAAATGAACTCAACAGATACCGGGCCCACTTCGCCACGTCAAGTATGGATCTGGCGCGTCTATATCGGAAGAAAACCAGTAGTTTGACTGGAACGGACGTGGGAGGCACTTTTCGGCAAGAGACAAAGATGTTCGGACCTCGGCAGTATGATTACGGCGGTATTCGCGCTATAAATGAACACCTAATTGACTTTCCATATTAGATCTCTCTTTTTTGTAATGGAATACGTGGAAGGATAAATATGATGTAGTACGATCACACGTTTGTATTAGAATCTTGATCTCTTTGCTAGTGTATTTGTCCAAAATAAGTAAAGAACCAAGTATGTAAAATCCTATAAAAAAATTTCTAAAGATGAACATATTTCGTATTTTCTCTCCCGATACAAATGCTAGCCCCTGACCCCTTTTCTATACAAAGAGAAGTTATTTATACTAGTCAATCCGATGTGGAGGCCGTTGGATCAAATCCACGTGGCGGCATATCTGAACTTGAAGCCTCTTGTCAATGTCTATTCCATACAATTAATGTTTGGTAGAGGGTTCGTCGTCCTAGTGGTGGGCTGACATACTGACATTCTTTATTACATCTCTCATCAATCACTTCTAACAGATCTCCAAATCCATAACGATGGGCAGCATCGGATTCTACTAGATCAGGGTCAGCCTTTGTTGAAGAGCTTCTGGTGGTAGAGGGCTTCGGGTGTCTTTGTTGAGCCTCTGCATTTACATGGATGTGCTTCAAGTAGACCCCCGATAGTAGGGTTGAAAGGACGTCGGTCAAACAAAGCTTCGGCTTTTGAAGGAACCTCGGACAACCACAATCTTGGTTGACTTTGACCTTGTAACTTTCTCTGAAAGCCTCTTAACCGGTACTCCATCAACTTAACTAGTGGCTACCGATGTGGATTTATTACTTATGTGGCAGCCCACGTAGAGTGCTGATTTGGAACTTCTAATTTTGGAGAGTAACATATTCCATGCTCATTGGATTCTGCTGAACTTACTGAATATTCCACTACTTACCGTATTGAAACAACTTACTAGATTCTAGTTCACTTACCGTATCAGCATTTACTATATCTTAGCTTACCGTATATGCACTATTTTTTAACTTACCGTATTTGCTCTCACCAGTTTGAGCAATTTATTGTAACTGTAAAGATTCTTCAAATGTTATTATTTTTCTTTCCTTGCTCCCTTCTCTAGCATCGTTTATATATTGCTGGCATTGTAATCTTGTAAATTAATCAATAGAACTTTAACTTTTTTCTCCATTTTATTCATCAATACACTCTCATTTTAGCTTCCGTCTCTAGTATCATCTTCTTAATCTTTTTCAACTTGGTATCAAATGGCTAATATCATATCCAGTGTCAACACCCAATTAGCTCAACTTGAATCAAATACTCTAATGCCTCTAATGTTGGGAGGAAATCAGATACACATGTTTGGAATCAGCCTTTCTCAAGTGCCTCTGGTTAAACTTGATAGGAATAATTTCTTATTGTGGAAAAATATGGTTATGCCCATTATCAAGGGGCATAACCTTGAAGGATTCATCACTGGAAAAATAGCGTACCCAGCGAAGTTTCTTGCAACGCAGACCACAGGACCTAATGGTGTTACTATAAGATGACACCAAACATTGAATATGGTAAATTGATGTCCACAAATGAGCTCCGAATGGGGTGGCTCCACTCTTCAATAACTGTTGAAATAACCATGAGAGTAATGGGATCTACAACTTCACAGAACCTCCGGAATGCTGTCTAAGAGAGTTTTGGAGTAATGAATAAATCTAGAGTCACTTTTCTCATAAGGGAACTCCAAAGGACAAGGAAAGCCTGATGAATATTGACCAATACTTGAACACAATCAAACAACTAGCTGTTAACTTAAAATTGCAGGGAAAAGCATCCCTCATAATGATCTTGTCACATAAGTTCTTGCAGGACTTGATGAAGACTATACACCCATAGTAGTCCAAACCAACAGCAAAAAGTCCATTAGCTAGCATGAATTGCAATTTGTCCTAATTACCTTTGAAAGTCGACTGAAGCACCTTAATTCTTTGAAAAACAACTTGGACTTAGTTAACTTAAGCCAAACCTCAGCCAACTTTTTATATAAACTAAATGCCAACAGAGGAGACAGAATTAGCTTTGTTGGGAGAAACTACAACAGTAAGGGAATTGGAAAAAGCAGGGGTAGATTCATTAGACAAACTGAATTCAAAGGGTCATGCCAAATCTATGGTTTGAATAATCACTCTGATGACAAATGTTTTAATCGTTATGATGAAAGATATATGGGGTAGAAGACCCAGCTAGCATGCTGTGAACAACTTCTCAAAGCCAGTAACATTTGTAGCATCATCTAGCACTGTTGCAAATACATCCTGGTTCATGAATTCTAGTGCCAGCAACCATGTCACTGTATAGAAGAAGAACCTGTCTGAGGTTCTTGAGTATGGTGGTAATGAGAAGTTAATTGTTGGCAATGGTAAAAAAATTGTACATCTCATATGTTGGTATCAACCATTTGTGGACTTTGAGTGATAGATCTCTTGTTCTTAGCAATGTGTTACTGTGCCTTCAATTAAGAAAAATCTTATAAATGTGTCTCAGTTAACCTCAGATAACAATGTACTCATGGAGTTTCATCCTAACTTCTGTGTTGTGAATGACAAACGAACGAAGGAAGTGCTGCTAGAAGGGAAGCTTAAAGATGGACTTTATCAAATTGAGCTACCACACCAAACTAAAGAATTCACCTATTAATAATCAACCTACTCCAAACCAGCTTATTCCAATAAATTAAGTCCTACCACTTTTGTTACTGAGTCAAAAAGAGTCGAATGAGTCTAGGTTAATGCAATGGCACATGAGACTTGGACATCCCATCATTACTGTGATGTCTCAAGTACTCAAGCTTTGTAATGAAAAATCTAGTACCAATGAATTCATTTTTGTGAAGCTTGTCAACTTGGTAAATCCCACTCTTTGCCTTTTAAATTGTCTAATTCACATGCTCTTGCTCCTTTAGATCTTATCCACTCAAACGTTTTGGGTCCTGCACCTACAACTTCTACCTCAGGATTCAAATACTACATCATTTTCATAGATGACTATAGCAGATTCACATGGATTTATCAAATGAAAAATAAATCAGATGCTCTAAACCTATTCATCCAATTCAAAAACTTTGTTGAAAATAAGTTTGATAGGAAGCTTAAAACTCTCCAAACTTTGGGGAGGTGAGTTCAGGGCTTTCATTGACCTATCTCTAAATTTTGGGATTGATATGAGGTTATCGTGCCCTCACACTTCAGCTCAAAATGGAAGAGCTGAAAGAAAACACAGATACATAACTGAAACAGGATTGGCACTCCTTGCTTAAGCCAATATGCCATTACATTATTGGTGTGAAGCTTTTCAAACATCTACTTTCCTGATTAACATATTACCTACTCCTCTTCTTAAAATGAAAGCACCATACCAGCTTCTAAATAATGAAAAAGTTGACTATAATTCACTTAAGACCTTTGGTTGTGCCTGCTTCCCTTGCCTAAGGCCATATCACGAACAAAAGTTCAGTTTCGACTCCATAAAGTGTGTTTTCATTGGCTTCAGTAATTCTCAAAAGGGTACAAATGTTTGAGTCCAACAAGAAGAGTTTACATATCCAGATATGTAATCTTTAATGAAAAAGAATTTCTAGTCAGACTTTCTCAGTAAAAGAAATACCTCACAAAATTCTGAAACCATTATCCATTATCTACCTTTCTATTCACCTTATAATTGCAGGCAAGCTGGCTCAACGGATGCAATCCACTCTAAAGCAACTGCAACAGCTACACTTTACAGTTCAGAACAAGAGTTAGCTGAAAATACAATGGCTCAGGTAAATGAAATTACAGATGCTAATAATGAAATAGTCATTATTCAAACTCAGGAGAAAACTCCTAGTGATCAGATAATTGAAGCTGGATTAAATGATGAAAGGCAAAATGATGAAGGGAAAAAAAACCAGATAGTTGAACATCCTATGGTTACTAGAAGCAAGGCTGAAAGTTTACTCCACAGAATGCAAAGAGTACAGCTTCAAACATGATGAGCTGGAACCTAATAATGTTGCTGAAGCACTGTCAAATAGAAACTGGAAATAATCAATGAATGATGAGTACAAAGCACTAATGAGAAATGAAACTTGGGAGCTAGTACCACATTTGATTGGTCAAAAAATGATTGTAAACAAATGGGTATTCAGGGTTAAACATAGCACTGAAAGCAGAATATTGAAGCATAAAGCAATACTAGTGGCAACAGGGTTCTTGCAAACTTTAGGTGTGGATTACCATGAAAATTTTAGTTATGTCATAAAGCCTGCAACTCTAAGAATTGTACTCACTCTTGCCATCTTTAAGAACTGGAGCACCAGAGAAATTGACATCAATAGTACATTCTTAAATGGGAAACTTGAAGAGGAGGTCTACATGAGGATGCCATAAGGTTTCATTGATCAAACAAAGCCTAATTTTGTTTGCAAACTCAAGAGAGCACTCTATGGACTTAAGCAAGCACCTAGAGCATAGTATGAGAGACTAAAGAATACACTTTTTGACTGGAGGTTTTGAAGATCAAAGGCTGACAATTCTCTGTTCTTTTACATTAACCAGTAATTTTTACCTTGGTGTATGTTGATGATATAGTTACAGGAAATGATCATAAGGTAATGCAAGATTTCATTGACAATTTGAATGCTACATTTGCTCTGAAGGACTTAGGTGAGTTGCATTAGTTCTTGGGAATTGAAGTAAAAAAGAAAGAGTCTGGGATGCATCTAACTCAAGTCAAGTACATCAGAGACCTGCTGAAAAGGTTCGAACTTGAACATGTTAAACCATGTGGAACACCTATGTCTGTAGGGAAAATCATCTCCAAAAGTGAAGGAAATGAAATGGCAGAACCTTCTCTATATAGGAGTGCTATAGGTGGACTTCAATACTAGGATAGCTCACATACGGCCTGATATAAGTTTTGCAATCAATAAAATGAGCCAATTTTTACAAACGCCTACAGATATTCATTGGAAGGCAGTGAAAATAATATTCAAGTACCTGAAGGGTACAATTGAACAAGGACTTTGGATACAAAAAACTGATGCAATACAACTTATCGATTTTGCTGATGCGGATTGGGCATCATGCACTGATGATAGAAGGTCTATAGCTACTTATTGCATCTACTTGGGAGACACATTGATAGCTTGGTCATCAAACAAACAACATGTTGTAGCTAGGTCCAACACTGAATCAGAATATAGGGCGTTAGCACAAGCTGCAGCTGAACTGACCTGGATTGAATAACTACTTAAGGAGATCAATTTAGTCCGTGTTTCACCTCCAGTACTTTGGTGTGATAATCTTAGTGCAAATGCTCTAGCTTCAAACCCAGTTTACCATGCCAGAACCAAGCACATTGAGCTGGACATACATTGAATCAGAGACAAGGATATTTTTCACCTCCAGTACTTTGGTGTGATAATCATGGTGCAAATGCTCTAGCCTCAAACCCAGTTTATCATGCTAAAACCAAGCACATTAAGCTGGATGTACATTTTATCAGAGACAAAGTTGTTATTAAAGGAAAGTTGAATATTCAATACATTCCATCATCTGAACAAATCGCTGGTCTTTTGACCAAACCTCTATCCCAAACCAAATCTACCTTACCAGATTCTGCTGTTGCTTACCGTATTTTTGCTGAGCTTACCAGATATTCCATATTTACTGGATTATGTTGAACTTACCGGATATTCCACTACTTATCGTATTGAACCAACTTACCGAATTCTAGTTCACTTATTGTATCTGTACTATTTTTTAACTTACCGTATTTGCTCTCACTGGTTTGAGCAGTTTGTTGTAACTCTAAAGATTATTCACATGTAATTGTTTTTCTTTCCTTGCTCCATACTCCAACATCGTGTATATATTGATTGTATTGTAATCTTGTAAATTAATCAATAGAACTTTAATCTTTTGCTTCATTTTATTCATTAATAAAATCTCATTTTAGCTTCCATCTCTGTATCGCCTTCTTCATCTCTTTCAACTATCTTCAACAGCACATATAATTGTCTTATTCAGAGGCCCCCAAATTGCTCTATTAATTATTGCCTGATGCCTCTTAAGAGTGTAACAGATTCACCAGTCTCTACAACATTACTACCAACTTATTTTTTAGCTAATGAGCCAAGATAGTTTCCTAAATCTATCAAAAACAGAAATTTGAGAGGAAGAGGATGGAAGCTCGATTTTAGGATTTCAAATCTTTTACTGGATGATGGTGATGGAGCATATCAGTTTGAAGTTTAGATCAGTGGCTGTTTTCAATTTACTGCAGTTGGTTTCTTCTCTTTATTTTTTCAAGCAAACAATGCCTTGAGGTGACAAAGGATATTGTAGACACACGGATTTGCCATCTGAGGTTTTATTGATTTTGGCTGTAGAGATTATTTCGCAACATTTGGACAACCTAAAGAGATTTTGATCCAAAATAAAAAGTTATAGGATATTCCAAAAACATGCAAACGTTAAAGGGGTATTGTGCCAATTACGCTAAAATAATATAAAAAGATTTGAAAAGAGTTCAGAGATTTGAGAAAAAAGAAAGAAAGAATTTGATAGAAACTAATTAAACCATATTTTAACTATACATCATATCTTCATCTTTTAATTTTGTTAGT